>JBCAUG010630682.1:0-14067 GCA_038406175.1 Haplosyllis leylae | reverse complement strand
GAGGGAAGTTACGTAATCACCTTGAATGGGGTGATTACGTAACTTCTCTCCACCATAGTGGCCCTATATTCTCTCACGTTATTGAAAAAATGAAACCGACAGTTTGTTTCACTTTGCAGCAACATAGTATAGACTACTGCATGTTTTGTGATCATGTATGAGTTATGTCAGTCAATTATGGGCTAGATTGAAATGAACATCAGAAAGCTCAAATAATTTCAAATTCCAGTTTGGATGGAGGTGACATTTTTGGCCAACTTTGATCAGTTGCCATGTTGTTGGCCATCTTGGATGGTAGCCAATACCAAAAAATCACAAAAAATGACTACTAAGTTTCTACCATTCAACGGACTTACAATGAAAACAAAACACTACTTAATTTGGGCTTAATCCTAAACAATAACATTGTCAACCAGCTTGGATCACAGCCATTACTACAAATCACAAAAAATGTCTGCCTTGACTTAACAATTCAACGTAGAGACTTGCAACAAAACCAAGTTTTGGTCAATCGTCAATTTGATCATCTGGTGACCCATCTTGGATGACAGTCACTACCATAAATTATAAAATGGCTGTCATGGTTCTGCCATTCAACATACATATTTGTAATGAAAACTAGAAGCCATCTTCAATTTGAACATATTTTCAGCCATATTGAATGGCAACCATTACCAAGAACAGTAAACATTGCTGCCATGACTCCACCATTTGTGAATTTTGGTAAGAACTGACGCCCAAGATGGCTCACAAAAAGAAAACTGATCATAGATGCCACCAAAGGTCCCTCTATCCAAATAAGCCAATAAGAATATCAAGTTTTTTGAGTTTTCCAATGTTCAGTTCAATCTAATTTATGATGAGTTCAATCTCACCTCACATGGGTTCAATTTTACCAATTGTAGGGTTCAAGTGGCCATCAAAGTGAAATACTTCACTCGTTTATATTCGTAGTGACGCCCACCCTCCCGAGATGTCAAATTGCCCCTAACGCATGAAACTATGAAACAGATGTTAGCGAGAATCAAATGCTAAAATAGAGTTGATATTTACTGAACACAAATCTGACAATTCCTGATCGTATAGATTAAAAAAAATTGGAAACATTTTTTATCTTAAAGGCACCTACTTTTGTAATTAAGAAATGATCTCATAATTTTTATTTTTGGTCCATTCATCGTACAGTCGAGTTTTCCCCAAATGTTTTCACTGAATTCAGTCACAAAAACTAACGTTATTTTAAAAAAGGGGATTGCTGTACTCGAATCTGCTATCTCTTATGTAAGAAACCAGCACTCTACCTCAATGCCAGGAAGCCATTGGTAACAGAGAGGATCCTTAAATTGAACCCAATTAATGTTTCAGTTATTTCTCAGTTTCTCTGAATTCGCTGAATTTAATGGAAAATCCCAATGTGTTGGCTGTTTCATAAGTTAATGTCAAAAGGTAATGTGATGAATAATGCTGTTTGCACAGTATTTGTGATTTTCGCAGTCAAATAGTTGCATTTAGCAGAGTATTTAGTGAGTGATTTAAACCAAATGGTATAATAATCCTAGTCGAGCCATATGTCGATTCGCATGCAAAATTTAAAATAGAAATTATGTAATTTTCCCCGATAACCAAGGTAAGGATGACAACGAATGATGGCTAACCAAAAAAATGAAGGCATGAAGGAAAGAAGTACACCAAGAAAATAGGTATTAAATCAGTATATACTTAGAAAACAGGAGAAAATACATGTCAGTGAGTGATATTTAGTGATGTTAAACCGCCATCTTCCATAACTTCCATTGAAGAAAGAAAGGAATGCAATACTTCGTGTAAAATGAGTAACAAGAAACCTCCCCAGAAGTGTGCAGAAGATCAGCATAGTATTACCAAATTCGCCACCCCAACAGTTACTCAACCGTCATTGGATACACATGAAAAGGCTAAATGCTTGGATTTGCATGAAAGGGCGAAACCATTGGAGCAACGAAAAAAACACAAAAGAGTGAAACAAACTTCAACTTGTGTTGACAGTCCTAAGAATTGTACACCACCTAGCATCGAATCAGAGCACACTGTGAAAAAATTTATTTTTGAAACTCCCATTGATCCTAAAATGGCTGACAAAACTGAAATCAACAACAAGAAAGAAGAGACTGTAGGAGAAATGCCCAGAAAAAGCTCACTGAGTGAATTAGATAAACTGGAGATAAGACTAATCAAAAAGATTAGTAACATAATTAACCCAATCCAAAGAAGCATAGATGGTCTCAAAGAAGATTGGGAAACCCATAGAGATGAATTACTTACCCTAAAAATGGATAATTTGAAGATGACAAAAAAATTGAGAAGTTAGAAAACACAGCAGAAGAGTTGAGAAGTAGAGTAAAATGGATAGAAAATAAACTCTTAGAAAATAGTCTGATAATTCACAGAATTACAGAATCCACATGGGAATCTGAAGAGGTGTGTAGAGAGAAAATTACAAACATACTGGCCAGAATAGTTCCCAAAGACATGTTTGAGGAAAGAATAGCAGTTGCCGAAGGGATACCTATCAAAACCATCAGGAGAATAGGCTGCTACAATCCACTAACCACCGACCAGTTAACATTGTACTTGAAAGTAAAGGCAACACAGAGTATATATCGGAACATAGAAGACACCTGGGAAGAGGCATCTTTGTGGACCAAGAATACAGCCCAGAGACAGAGAAGGATCAAAAATACCTAAGACCCATTCTTAACACTGCAAAACGGAATGAGGAATTCAAAGGAAAATGCAGGCTGGAAGGTGACACTCTTGTGATACAAGGAAAGAGATACACGAAGAAAAACCTTTACTCTCTTCCAGAGAGCATAAATGGTTTTTGGGCGACCAGCAGAAGTGACGGAAAAATCCTATCTTTCTTCAGAGAGCTCAATCCATTTAGTAATTTTCATCCATGTACCTTTAACTACTGTGGACAAACATTTCACTCAAGTGAGCAGATGATACAATATATGAAGGCAACCTTCTTTGATGACGAGGAGTGTGCAAGTCATATTATGAAGAGTGAAACAGCCTTAGACTGTAAAAATATAGCAAAGAACATAAAGAGCTATGACAGGGAGAAATGGATTGCTGTGGCTAAAGAGTTATGTGAAGGTGGCATACATGAGAAATTCCTACAGAATCCACCTTTGGGTGACATCTTACTGAATATGGGTAATCAAACTCTGGTAGAAGCTTGTAAAGATACTGAATGGGGATCTGGAGTACCTTTACATGGCAATAGATGCCTCTCAAACCTGGTACTCACAAGACCTGCTTGGGAACATCTTAGAAGAAGTCAGAAAGCTGCTAAGAGACTCTAAAGGGCGTAACAAAGGTGAAGTGATAATCAGGGATGGTCAGATGGACACAACATGAAAGGGGGAAACAATTGAATAACAGTACAGCACTACGAACCACTAAAGGGTAAAACTACGGTGTAGAGAGTGGTCTAAAGGCCATCATTGAATGATCACCTGCCGTCTACTATGCAGGCCTATATTTACTTGCACCTGTGTTCACTTCCAAGATCTTCAAGCACTTCAGCAAACACCACATCACCAACTTTTTTTGCACACATTTTCCTTTGTTTACTTACACCCTTCACACTGAGCACACTTTAAATAATGTGTTTCACAAAATTGAAAGACAACATTGATCAAGAAATAACAAAACTACACTTGACCGATGACTTGGTAGATAATTGCAATTACTTAGAGGAAGAGGAGGTCAGAGAAATTACTATAAACAAAAAAGACTTGAGTATACTTGAACTAAACATAAGAGGACTTTATGGTAAGCAAAAAGAACTTTTGAACCTCATAAACAGTTGCAATAAGGTGAAATTAGACATTATCATTTTACTAGAAAAATGGTTGACTAAAACTAGTTCTCCCAAAATAAACATTCCTGGCTATGAACTGATAAGTAAATCATGACCAAACAAAAAAGGTGGTGGTGTAGCAATATTGATAAATAAATTACTCAAGTATAGGAAAAGACCTGACCTGGACTTAAATGATACCAGTTTTGAAAATTGTCACATTGAATTATGTACAACAGTTGGTAAAGTTATAGTCAGTGCCATATACAGACCTCCCAACACTAACTAAAAACAATTCCTACAGCAAATGAATCTACTGTCAAAAAATATTGCCAAAAACAATGATATGAACTGGATTATCAGCACAGACCATAACATGGATTTGATCAAAAGCACTATCAACAAACACACAGGTGAATTTCTTGAACAACTGGTAGACAATGAATTATTTCCAGTAATCACCAGACCTACCAGAGTAACCAAGAGTACTGCTACATTAATAGATAATATCATAGTAAGCAGGAAGTTGTATAGTAAAACCAAGAGCGCTGTGTTAATAAATGACATCAGTGACCACCTACCATGCATTTCAATTTTAGAGAATTTAAAAACAGGAAAGGGTGAAACAATAACAATTACATGTTGAAACATGAAAGGGGGAAACATTGACAAAGTCAAAGAAGATTTAGGTAAGGCTGATTGGAATTTCTTAACACAGAATGCTACAGTAGCTAAAAAATTCGATAAATTACACAGTATAGTAACTGGAACCCTTGACAAACATTGTCCTATCACAACAAAAAAAACTATCTGGTAAAGTTGTAAATAAAGAACCATTGTTTACGAAAAGTCTTATCTGCTGTCAATAAAAGAAAATAAAACTATACAGAAACTTGTTAGAGAAAAAAACAGAAGAAGCGGAAACAAAATACAAATTGTATAGAAATACACTTCAAAGGATATTGAGGAAAGAAAAAATCAATTTCTATAATTCTCAATGTGTTGAGTTCAAACGCAATACGAAAAAATTGTGGCAAATAGTAAACGAAATAGCAGGCAAGACCAATGACAAAGAATGTCTATTCGACAGCCTAAAAGTAAACAATATTCAAATTACTGACCCCAAACAAATTAGTAATGGATTAGCCTCCTATTTCTCATCAGTTGGTATGAATTTAGCTAATTCAATACCATCTAGCTGTAAACCAATATATCAATACATTGAGAAAATCCAAAGAAATCCTAGAAGTGTGTTTTTAGAACCTTGTACAGTCACTGAAATAATACAAATAATTAATAACTTGCCCGCAAAGAAAAGCCATGGATTTGATGGGTTATCAAATATTATACTTAAGGACATTAAAGTAGAATTGTCAAAACCTTTATGTAAACTATACAATGAATCCCTACTGACTGGTGAATTTCCATCTATGATGAAACATGCAGAAGTTGTTCCATTATATAAAAAAGGCTGTAAGTACTCAGCCACAAATTATAGACTGATTTCACTAATAATCACATTATCCAAGGTACTTGAAAAAATCATGTACAAAAGAATTTACTCTTTCCTTAATGTAGACCAAATATTCGCGAGTCAGTATGGATTTAGAAGTAAACACAGTTGAGTTAATAAGTACCATTGCAAAATATTGGGAAAAGAAAGAGCATACTCTGACAGTTTTTATTGACCTCTCGAAAGCTTTTGATACACTAGACCATATCATTTTATTTCGAAAGCTTGAAAGGTATGGCATAAGAGGTAATGCCCTACAGTGGTTTAAAAGCTACTTGAAAGACAGAACGCTCACTGTTAAATGCAAAACCAAATCCACTGGTACTCTACACTTTTCAGATAAATATAACCTTGAATTTGGAAGTCCTCAAGGCTCAATACTAGGGCCCTTAATATTCCTGATCTTTTGCAATGACTTACACATATTCTTAGAATGGTGCCACTGTATACTATTCGCCGATGATACAACAATATATAAGAGTCACAAAGACATGTCCTATCTACAATGGATGGTAAATGAAGATTTAAAAATTATCAATGACTGGTTTTGAGTAAATAAGCTGACGCTGAACCTGAGCAAAACTGTGTGTATGTTATTCCCTTATGGAAAAAAGGCAAACAATATTGAATTAAAAATGTGTGAAATCAGAACACCACAGGTGCCACATACTAAATTTTTGGGAGTATGGATTGATAGCAAACTTAATTGGAATGAACACTACTCGAGATTAATAATAATCCTTAAAAGAAATTCATCAATATTACGAAACTCAAATAGCCTATTAAGTACCTTTGCCTTAAAGGCATTATACTATGCCCAGATTTTTAGTCATTTGGTATACAGTATAGGTCTGTAGTCTAATCAATTATCTGCATCAAAAATCTTGAAACTACAAAAAATTCAAAATAAATGCATCAGTTACATTCAAAAGAAAAAGCAGATTGGACCCAATGATTACAAATCTCTGCAAATACTCAGGGTATCTGAAATCATAAAAGTAGAAAATCTAAAATTTGGCTATAAGTATTACCATAACCACTTGCCGTTAGAAATCCATAGGCGTGTATCCACAGACCAGTTTGGCAAAATGTTACATAAAATGCACCAGTATGGAACTAGAGGTTGCAATCTATTGAATGTACCTGTAACACATGGAACATATTATCTGAATAGCATACTTTGTAAAGGGATACAAGAATACAACAAATTAAAGGGTGAAACAAAAGATGCTAAATCATTGGCAATCTTTACCAAGAAATGCAAAAAAAATATTATTTGAAAATCATGAAAGGGCGTAAATTGTTATGAAAATTACTAGATCATGAAAGGGCAAAACAAGTCGTGAAAGGGTGTAACATATGTTTAAGTATGAAAGGAAGAAACAGACAATATTAAGTGCAACTTGCTCAGGAATATAGGCGCGGCATTTGGTATAGTTCAATAGCTCCTTAAAACAAAACTTGTGATGGTTTTTTTAACACAGCCTTGTTGTCAATTATGACCTACTTTTTCGCGCCATTTGACCGTAAAACCACGAACCTTCATCAAATCCAGAGGGAGTTAAAAATGGCTACTTCATCAACAGAAGACTCGATTAAAGCTGATCTTTTATTGATTGTGTCACCTTATCCATACCATCGATATATACAGTATATATCTAGTGAAGATGCCATTACTGAAGCGGAATTCCAGGACATGAAATTGAGCAGAACGTACTGGTTAGACAAAAGAAAGTGCCACACTTCAGATGGACGAAGAAATGCCAGAACCCTATTTGAGCTATTCAGATCATTTTCAAACAAAAATGGTGAGGCAGTTAGACAAGACATAGTAAAATGTGTGGAACTAGAGAGTGTTCTGTATGACTTGGTCACTCATGTACCTTTGGGTATGCATAGGATGCCACTAGATGTATAGTGCACCGAGATGAAAGATATTAACCAATTTCCTGATGAGCTATGCATATTTGCCTTGAGTAGAACCTATAATCGTCACACTGTGATTCTGTGCAAAAAACGTTACTGGACAACCTTGGAAGCTACAACGCCCATGACTGAGGATGACTTGTTCCAGGCGTGTCATATTCACCTCGCCTATTTGGGTTGTTGACTATATGGTGAATTAAAATATAAACCGTTTTGCGGAGAGGTACTGGACCCCCTTGTGCTAGAAACAAGTTTCCCAGAAAACCAAACCTAATAGGCATGAAGACACATGCACTATCAATCGACCCAACGTGGAACCCAGAATGGACACATCCAGTGATGTAATCGATACCCAGGACAACCCAGTTTTAACAACTCAACCAGACGTCAAATCAAAAAATGTCATGAATGAAGCATTTGGCATACCAACAGCACACAGTGATCATACATATGCAGTTTCGAACATTAATGTAATGACAGACAATTCACACCATGATCATGATCCTGACCAGAGAGCAAATGAACCCGACACAGCCGCAGATACAACAGACAAGCTACTCACGGATCATGATCCTATCCAGAGTGCGAATGAACTTCAACCAGCAGTGGATACTCCCAAAACTGCTGTCTCTCCACCAGTAAGTGTATCCGGTGCAAATACACCACACAGCTCTGGGAATCCACTAATCAAGATACCAAAGCACCTTTGGTTGCATTCGATATTACAAGAGAAATATCAAGAGAAGGATACGGAACCAAAAATAAACATGAAAGGGGAAAACGACAGCACTGATGAAGAAATCATTAAAGGGGGAAAAAAGGTGCTGATATTACCATTGAACCATCTAAATCGGCCAACACTAGACATATAATTGCAAAAATTGAGAACATGTTTGTGAAGTCTGCATTACAGAATAGGTGTGACATTCCTGTGGAGCACCTGAAACCAGAAATAATAAAATCGTTCTGCCCATCTGTGAGAAGCCCATAGATCGACCTGTATTCCAGTTTAGAAGACATTGGTGACAAAAATATCGATAGTGATCATGAAAATGAACCAAGCAAAAACTGGGAAAAGCTAAGTAGCCAACCTAAGAAATTTCCAGACCCAGATAAATCTCCACCTGCTACACACTCACACACATCATACTTTATGCGAGAGCGAAGAAAGAAAACGAGGACATCCACCTGACCTCAATGTAGACAGAATACAATTAACTATGTGGAATTGCTAGGAGATGATTCTGATCTAGAGTGATCAAAGAAGAAAAGGAAACAAGTTAAACCCAAAGTGAGTATGGAACCCTCTTCTGAGAGAATAGTGGCCCAGCAAATGATCACTAAGAGTGCTAAACCCAAAGATCAACCAGCTAAGCCAGTCATATCGAAGAGAAAAAATTCTTTTTAAAGGACCCGGTAAGATCGAAACCACCACATCGTAAGAGGTTCATTAAAACTTAGCCTAATACTGAAGCTGAACCCTGTAGACAAAGTTGATGCGAAACCAGGAACTAGCAACCAAGACACTCCAGTCGCTGATGTTACTGCTGACAACACAGGCAACACCCGAGACACAAATGTGGTCACAAGAAAAGGTACATTTAAGACTATGCAACATGGAATTAGGAAGCACAAAATTGAATGTTATTTCAAGTGTCCCAGGTGTGGGATCCATAAATCCAGTACAATGAAACTTAATGAGCACTACAAGAGAAGACACTTGGCACTGCGATGCACCAAATGCACAATGTCGTTCACAACACCCTCGGGTCTATCATGACACCAGTACGTTCATGCCGCACCTCGCTATCCCTGCACTGATTGTGAAAGAAGTTTCCACTTCAGTTCAGAGTTGAAGGTTCACCGGAATACTCACCTAAAGGTCAAGTCCCACTTCTGCAACAGGGGAAGTTGTAACCGTGGGTTTATGAACAAACCAGACTTGCTTAAACACGTGAGGGAACATGACTCCAAGCCATTAAACTGCACCAAATGTGACTATACTATGAAGAATCCTAGGCTTTTGAAAAGCCATCAAACAGTACATAGTGACGTTAAAAAGTATAGTTGCAGTCACTGCCATGAGTCATTTAAATACCTGACCCAGCTCAGAAGACATAAGGTTAGCTGCAAAGAGAACCCGGAAAAGGTGATGGTTAATCACTAAAGGGTGTAACAATCTCTGGAACCTTTTTAATTATAACCATTTAAATTTTATGTGTAATGTTGTTCTATTGGAGATCCTGTGAGCAGTTTAACAAGTGTTTAACTCCACATCGCATTCATTAAGGGCAAAAATGTGACGGTAAATCATTAAAAGGTGAAACGAACACTTGAACTTTCCTAGTTTCTTCGTAAAGCTGTTTTTTGTTTGGAGTTCCCATGAGAAGTTGCTCAGCTCCACATCGACTTTCACTAAAGGGTGAAACGTACATGTGAATTAAGCTACACAAAGTAAATTTTTCGTATGTTGTTATAACAGTTAAGCTGTAACAAACTGTAAGGTTTTGTTTTAATCATTTATTGTTATGACTATTAAACATTTAAGAGGAGATACATGTATCAGATGGAATAGGTCGAGTAAGCCTAGAGGGTAACTTGTGACCGAAATATGTCAATGTATCGCGCACACATCAGTGCAAACGTGAAAGGGCATAGCATATTAATATTCAAACGAAAAACACGAAAAGGCGTAACGTACTAGTAACTAAGAAATCATAAAAGGGCGTAACAAATGTATAGATCTATATGTTTTAAATTCTTTGCTCGTTTTGTTTTGTTTGATTAATCTTCATATCTTGTTTAAAGGGTAACCTGCATTTCATGTATGGTCAATTCTGACCTAGGTTGTCCATCTCTCTGGAAACGGTAGTCATTTAACCATGTATATCTAACCGTGTGTAAATTTAAAGTGAATGAGAGAAAATAAATTATTATTATTATTATTATTATTAATTCATTGGAGTTTGTAGGCAGAAAACATTTCGAACATTTTTCTAATGTGCTCAAATCTTATGTGTCGCTATTTTCAACTGCAGTTTCATCTGTCATTCTGCTCTACACACCACATTTTAATGAAATATTTCATCATTTGAGAGCTGATCAAAACCAAAAGTTAGTGTAGGTGAAATAGACACCATTATGACTGAAAAGTTTTTAAATTCCTCAAGATAACGTTCCTGATACCACGCATGCGCATTTAGGTCTTTCCGGGAGAGGAAGATCGTTACATCATCGTAACTTTCATCCTTGAAGGCAATACGTATTTCTTTTGACACTGAATTTCGCACATTTTCAGGAACCAAAGGATTCTCCAGAAACATATGTTCTCTGTAGTTTCTTGCCAATTTCTCATCCAAAAGTTTAACACTTTTCGGGAAAAATTTCATTACATTACAGACTTTTTTTACGCAGAAAAACTTTGGTAATATCAGCGTCCTGTTGAGAAGCAACGCCAGCTCAAATCCGTTCTTCAGACTCCTTTGTTGGGCAGCCGAATCTAAGTTACCCAGAAGAACTAATTGAAGGTATTTTCTCTTTCCCGAAGAGTAGTACCTGCGTATAAACAAAATAAAATAGGTATGAAGTACGCTTCGCAGGAATGGATAATCAGATGATCGTATGGACACTTTTTGGGATATTA
Source organism: Haplosyllis leylae (assembly GCA_038406175.1). Taxonomy (NCBI): domain Eukaryota; kingdom Metazoa; phylum Annelida; class Polychaeta; order Phyllodocida; family Syllidae; genus Haplosyllis; species Haplosyllis leylae. The sequence goes on along the minus strand of JBCAUG010630682.1, from coordinate 3,138 downwards.
TACGTTATGAATGAAGGACTGTTCCGCTAAGACCTCTGTTGGATCTTGATATCACTTACACTCTTAGAAAAGGTGTTTTAATGAATTTTGCCGAGGTCAGCACTTTAATTGCCGATTATAACCCCTTACACTCATTGTATCATGTTGAGCATGTTTGCATTCTGTAGAGCAGGTCCTAAGTTTCGATTTGGTACCTCATATGTGAAAATTGGTTGAGAATTAACTTCAGGAGAACCATTTTTCTGCACCCTGAAGGAACATCAGCAATTCAGAACAAAAATAGCTATGTGATGGGCTGAGGTGGTTTAAGTTAAAAAGATGTCAAATTGTCAAAAAGATGTCAAATGTCAAAAATAGCCTGTGGTGGGCTGAGGTGGTTTAAGTTATATGTGTCGAAATATCAAAAGATGTCAAGTTGTCAAAAAGATGCCAAATGTCAAATAGTTAAACATGTGGACTATGGATAAGGTTCACAAAAAAAAAAATTGACATAATGAGGTTCACACATATTGACGTCAATTTGAACATCACATATCAAGGTCATCAAAATTGGTCAAAAATATGTTCTATGGACATTTTGAGTGTTTTTGGTCACCATCATATGTGATGTCAAAATTGACGTCAATATGTGTGAACCTCATCATGTCAATTTATTTTTTTTGTGAACCTCCTCCATAGTCAAGGTATTTGATCTTTTGACATTTGACATCTTTTTGACAATTTGACATCTTTTGACATTTTGACACATTACTGCCCTATTACCCATGTGCCCCATCACCCCTGTCCCCTATCTAGATCTATGCATTGGTATGCCCATGTGTCTCATTGCCCATGTGCCCCATCACCCTTTTCCCATCTAGATCTATGCACTATTATGCACATGTGCCCATTGCCCATGTGGATGATTGGGCACATGGGCAATGGAGCACATGGCTGATGGGGTATATTGGTATAATAATGTGTAGATCTAGATGGGAACTGGCCACATGGGCAATGGGGCCCATGGGTGATGGGGCACATGGGTAATGGGGCAGTAATGTGTCAAAATGTCAAAAGATGTCAAGTTGTCAAAAATTCACACAATCTTGATTTACAAGAAAGCTGTTAATTGCAGAAATTCTCAAAAGATATCATTTGACAGCTGAAAAGATTCCCTACAAATTATCAATGACATTGGATCCCTACCATTGACTCTTCATGCCATAAATGGACAATTTATGTTTCAGCCCAAAAACAGCCACTTACTCAAATGGCCAAAGATCAGAGACACACCTAGGAAAAAAATCCTCAATGTTGCCTAAACCGAGGTAGATAGATTGACACCTTCATGCAAATTTTTGGTTCCAAATTCCGAATACCCATCACTCTAAAAATTTGGCACTTGTCAGCCCACCAAATGTACAATCGGTGACATATTTAAAAATCCAAATGAAGGTATGTAGAATACTCTCAGATACACCTATGACCTGAATCTTGATCAAATCGGTGAATCCCAAGTACCCTTTAAGCTTCCACAAATGTGTTGAAAAATCCCAAAAAATACAACCTTTATTTTCGATGCCCTATGGAGCCCCCCTAATTGTGTCACACCCCGCCCCCCCCAAAATGGTACCATCATTTAGCCTAGTCATCTGGGCACCTAAAACCCCAAGACATTTTGATGAGCCATTGCTCCTTCATTGAGAAAACTTTGATTTTCTGAAGGCATCCCATTTTGATCAAAATACTCGAATGGCCCTGGAGTCACCAAAAGTTGATAAATTTCAAAAGTGACCATAAGATGTCATAAGATGTCAAGCTGCCTTGAGTCCAAATTTGATAAAAAAATTCCAATGGGAAGTGTCCCAAATTGCCAAAAAGAAGTTGCCATGTGTGATCCTATAAATCCTATTACACTTAAACCACCTAAAAAGTCAAACAGATGGATTATGGAGGAGGTTCACAAAAAATGAAGCAAACTGACATGATGAGGTTCACACTTATTGACAACAATTTTGACATCACATATCAAGGTCATCAAAATTGGTAAAAAATACTTTCTATGGACATTTTCTCCATTTTTGAAAAAAAATTTAAATGACTTGATGCTACAGTCTGCTAAGTGACAAAGTCATGGAAATGTGCCCCATTAGTGGCCCCCATAAAGATTTTTCTAATTTTGACATTACTACCCTCAGAACATCCTTAGATTGACCACTCATATCATTTTAACCTCCCAAAACATGTATGAGACATGTAGCAGCCCATTAAAAAAAATTCACATGTTGTCAATTTACAAGGAAACCATAAAACATAAAAATTCTCAAAAGGTGGATTTTGGTAGCTGAAAAGGTCCTCTACAAATCATCAATTGACATTGCACCCTATACCATGGACTCTTTATGCTGTAAATGGATGATTTGTCCCCTGGCTAAAAATGCCCCAATTACTCCAACAGCCATAGCCTGGACACAGGACCACTAAAAACAAAAAAATTACTACTCTAATTTACATAATATTACACATCTATGCCAATTCATGGCTTAAAATTCCAAAATTTGAGGGGTCAAAAAAAGTTTGAACTTTTTGACATTTGAAAAATTGTCAAAATTTGGCACTTAATGGCCCAGCAAATGGCCAATCACTAACATATTCTTGATTCTTGATCAAATAAGTCAATGCCATGTGCCCTTTAAGCTATAGCAAATCTGGTGAAAAATGCAACTTTTGATTTCGATGGCCCACAGCACCCCCGTAATTATGCTGCACCCCCAAAAAATGGTACTATCATATAGCCTAGTTATCTGCCCACCTAAAACCCCCAAGACACTTTGAAGACCTGTCAATCCTTCATTGAAAAAACTTTGATTCTCTGAAGGCCCCCAATTTTGGCAAAGGTACTCAAACATCCCTGGAGTCACCAAAAATTGACATATTCCAAAATTGACCAAAAAGGGTCTTAGAAGATGTCATAACATGCCTTGGTTCCAAATTTGACAAAAAAATTCCAATGGAAAGTGTCCCAAATTGCCAATTCAAAATTTCCAATCACTGTGGTTTAAGTGAAAAATAGCCCTGTGATGGGCTGAGGTGGTTTAAGTTGAATGTGTCAAAAAGATGTCAATTGCCAAATAATCAAACACCTGGACTATGGAGGAG
>JBCAUG010630571.1:0-14067 GCA_038406175.1 Haplosyllis leylae | reverse complement strand
CCCCCCCCCCCCCCCCCCCCCCCCCCCCCCCCCCCCTCCCCCCCTCCCCCCCCCCCCCTCCCCCTCCCCCCCCCCCCCCCCCCCAACTCAAAAGTTTTATCACAGATTTGCTACATACAGAGGAACTCCGGTCGATCGCAATATGGTGAATCCACCATAACGAGAATCTGAAGTAATACTGATACTATAGATGGTCGGTAAATAATTTGCCAAAGGAACCCGATAATCTACATTGGGACTGTTCTCTGCCGTTGGAGGCTGGCGTCTTGCCCAAACTTGACAGTTTACTTTATTTGTGTGTGACTGTAATTGCCTCACTCTAGATGTGCCTATGGAGATTCCTTTATATCTCCTTACCTTATACTGACTGTTACTTAGTGACAATGAAATCAAATATGTACATATGACTCCTGCTTCTCATCATATTATATTTTGGATGATATGTATCGAATTACTCAAGAGCATAAATAATGTAAATTTTCATTTTTGGAAGAAGAAAGGTCTTATTGTGTGAATTGATTTTACCACTTCACTGAATAAAGGGGACAGACATTGGGAGTCAAATTTCTAAACCACTACGCAAAAACTAACAGACACAGGTATATGCACTGGAACACTACGGCGTTAGCAACAAATTTTACAAAAACTAGAATCGCGTTCTTGGAAAACTTTTAATCGGCAATACGGTCCTCTCACTAAAAACATTCATGCGGACATTGCTTTGCTCAAACACACACACTGACATGGAAGAAAAACATTTCTATGTACTTTGCAACAAACTAGACTAAAAACACGCCGAGGGAAAATATTCTTACTTTATTGTAATACCAATGAAGCACCACAGAAGGCAGTGAAAAATACCTTGCCTATTCCCTGACCTAAAACACACACAGATGTGAAATGCAAATTATATTCAACTCCGAATGTGGAACAAAAGACTTTCTTTTTGTTGTAAGAAACTGTGTTCACTTTGTGTTTGGTAAACGGGTGGGACAAGTCTACAAGACATCTCAGTTGCGCAAGAAAACTTTAAACAAAGTATGAAAAAGGCTGGTTACATGCACCTAGCATTGCAAGGTTACATCACGCACACCTACCGAGATTCAACACGAAAACACAAATTTCCGTTCTTTCACTGCTTTCCTTTAAACAATTTGTTCATTTTCTAACTACTCTTCGTTTGTTTACCTTGACATCTAGAATTCCCCAGCTGAAGGCGTGCAATTTCCATCAGTGCATTTCCAATTTATTAAAACTGACAAGTTTACCTACATCGAAGAAGACAGTTTTGTTTGTGCCACCGTCTCTCAACTCTAGTAATGCTAAATGTGTATTATTTTACAAGAAAAAAGTATCCAGAAGTGACTATCTATGTATCTGACATTATTAAGTAATTCACTGAAAGTAAAATAAGGATCAAGCTCATTCTTCTTCTTTCTTTTTTTAAAAATAAATTTTGTCCTTTTTGTGGGGCCACTGATACCCCTGTTTCGGACTTCTGGTGACGTCTGCCCTCGCTTTCAAAGCCAGGGTGGATCCCTCGCTTGCGTGCTTCCTCGCCAATCAAGCTGAATCTTAATTATAACACAATGACGGTTAGAACCAAGGCCTAATTTTCAATGACTTATATTTAATTACAAGTGTACGTATATTTTAACCCATTCTTTCTGATAGGATTCACAATGAGTTGCAAAATAAGGTTCCCTATCAATACGATTACGTCGGCTTTTAAATAAGAGTTTTGGAGGACATAATTAACACAGGGACACTGGTATATGCACCTGTTTTGGACTTCCTGTGATATTTGCCCAGGGTTTCTAAGCCTTTTTGATCAAGCATTGGTGGGATCCGAGTGGGCCGAACTTGGTATTACATGTAAGTGTGCACTCTAACCATCTGAGCCACTACGGCTCGTCATCTCGTCCGTACTGGGGTTTACAACGACTGACACCCCTAAATACAATGTCCCAATATGAACCAAGAAATAAATTCAGTTTACGACCAAAATGCCTTTGTTTCCACATTTCTATTGAGCCGTCGGGATATTTGTAATGATCCTGCACCTGCTTTTCCTGTCAGCATTTCAGCTCTTAAAAATGTTTACTCACATGTTCGTAAAAAATAGAAGCATAATGGTGAAGACACCAAGGGTTCTCTGTTAATTTAGGCAAAAATTTGCTGCAGTATTAGCAAATTATACCGGCCAACAAAAAGTTCACTCCAGATGAGAATACCTTCAGAAGCTCAATGATCAACACCGAACTAGAAACGGATCGTCAACAAGGTGGTTATCAGCAATCATTTTGACACCAAATCTCTACGAAAACAAGTTTATTTGCAAAGATTTACATCGAAAGTTACTCTCTGGAAACATTCGGTTCAAAAATAGCACAAGTATATGAAGCCCTAGGTATATTGGAAGAGGAAGGGATCTGGTACAGTACAAGCAATTCACTTGGAAGTCTCTTCTTCTGACGATCGGTCAAAAGGAGCAGATTAAGACTGGTCTCTTGTAGCTGGACCAGCTGATCTGTAAATGCAATTTGGGAGGTCGCTGTCTGGTCTGGATGAACGACTGTGTGGGTGGGCGTTATGTACACAGAATGGCAAAGCATGATTATCATGTTCGTAAGTCATTTTAGTTCACTAAAAGGGTAGAAGCAAGGAAAGGTTGAAGATTCAGGGGGCTGCGCTGGGACCACAGGTCATAAATAAAATGGCAGTCGAAGGTATCCCCTCAATTCACGGATCCACTACTGTAGAAAGAACACGTGAGAGTCGTTCGACGTAAGCAAGTGGCCGTTGCAAGCAAACTTTTTAACATTCCCTGAATGATCATGGTGCTGAGGAATATATACTCGTTTTACAGACTAGAATTGGCTCATTGGCGAAAATCCAATCAAGGAACTTTGGGTCGGATAATAACCTTCAGCAGACCGGAAATCATACCTTGTAAGGTAACCATGCCCAATTCCAACGAGTGCGCCCATGATTTTAGTTGTTGCAGAATGAAACATTTATGAGACAATTTATAATTGTTGCATTTTGACACAATGTCACCCAGTTTAAACAAGGGTTATCCTGAGTACGAGTAAAACAAGTTCCAATTCCCATCATCCAAGCAAACATAAGAGGAGGGGCCACTTGTCTGTGGTGATGCCTACACCACTTATCTACCGTTGTGAGGGGTCAAATCATATAAATATTAAGAAACCATGACACGAGATCTGAGCACCAAAATGTCTTCGGTTACCAGGTGATGAGAACGAAAATCCCCGATCATTTGGTTCTGAAATATTGTATTCAAGGTTCAACGATTCCCATCCACACCCATGACTTCATAATATTACAACTATTAATGAACAGAAGGAAGTATCGCAGGCATGTTTTTTTAAACGCCAAAACGCGACCGCATTTGCTCTTTTCGCCCTACTGAATTATGTACCAACTAACTTGTAATAACTCCGGGTTCAAAACTGGACTGGGGGGGGTACCCTCCTCGGACAGGACCTGGGGTACCCTCCTGGGGATGGCGGCGCGCGGGCGGTATGTCTCTAGTATTCACACAGCAGAACTTTCTTGTTTCATTATTTTAAAGTGACTGCCAAATTTGATTGAATCAAAATCTACAAATTTATAGAGTTTGTAAAACTAAACTTTTCTGGAATTAAAATTTTTCTTTTTCCAAGATTTCAACCTTAAAGCTTCCTTTCTAGCCTATTTCAGGAATTGAGTAGGTTAGGCAAGAAGCAAAAGTCAAGTACTTGTTGCCTGCCCAATTTTTCCAGGTTTTCATACCTTTTTACGTGATTTTTATTAAAAATTTCAAAATTCCATGGTTTTTCCAGATATACGGTAATTGTTTAAGGTTTTCCAAGTAGAGTGGGAACCCTGGTAACTACGGTGAAGCAGGTACAGCACACAAAAAGCACCTTCAGATTAAATCTGGAGGGTTTATCATGCGACGAGATATCTGAGGTCCCAAAAATGGTTGCTTGGTGGTTCGCAATAAGGGACTGTGACAGGGTTCCCACTTTTTTCCTCTCAAGAAATTCCCTGACTTTTCCAGTATTTCTTATTTTTTTCCCTGACTTTTTTTCCCAAGACTTCAAAACACAATAACTTTGTTCCTTCAAATGAGCTCACAATAACAAGAAATTAAAACTGAATTGTGTTAAAATGTTACTTTTGACCCCAATATTCAGTGATGACTCATATTTTGTCTCCATCTGGAATCAATTTTTAACAAAAATATGTCAAGATATAACTGTTTTTGTACTTACTTTGCAATTTATTTATTATTATTTTTTCATAAAATTTCCCTGACTTAACCAAAATTCTCTGACTTTTTGGTGTAATTTTAAAATCCCCTGACTTTTCCCTGACTGGAAAAACTTCTCTCATTTTTCCAGTGCAAGTGGGAACCCTGTTATTTTAAGTAGCACTTCCTTAAAGATTCTTGTCACGTATCACTTAACATGGCTGAAATTTGACCATGTAAGGAAATCAACAAAAACACAGATGAATGTTCATTTCCATTTAAATTTTGGCTTCTTTGCAGCTTGAAATGACGAGAACTGGTTCCGTGTTATAATTTCCTTCCAAAGCACAAGTGTTTGTCACGTCAGCGGCGATCAATGGGACGACTGACCAATACTTTTATCTGTCTTCTGGTACAACCATGCCGAACACACTGACTCGGTTGCCTATAGCCAGGAAGAACTTCCCGCTGCAGGAGATACAGGCTGTGGTGCTGCTGCAAATTTCTTGTGCATTCACCAAATGGCCTGACGTGGCGTTCCACAGAAACAGCATGTGATCTGTCAGGCCACACAGCAATTGTTTGTAATCGTGAACTTCTCTCAGATTACTGAAATAATTGATGTTCATAACTTTTGATACAAATGACTAATGTTGCCACCATAAGAAAATTATGGTGGCCGACAGATTTGACACTGCACATTCCAGTTTTTCCGCGAGACACAATTTGGTATTTTTAGATATATTTATCAGTCAAATCAATTCAAATTCAATGCACCATGGCATTTAAATATACAAATATAAAGATTCAGCTGGTAACTTATTCCAATTTCTTTCCATAGGAAGTTACACAAAAATGTCAACACTGCCAACTTTGCGTACTACGGAAAATTTCGATTCCAAATAATGACACGGTAATACGCGACCAGGATAGTGACTATCTTTGTTCAGTCTATATTATGCGGTCAAGCAAGGTACCTGTTGGCAAAACCTAGATCAATAGATTGACTTGGCTCAAACTTCGGAGATGATCTAATTACCGATCACGTACGTAGGTATGAGGGAAGCTAATGCTTTCATAGGTGTCTATCCGTCTGTCCACAGGGGGAGAAGAATGGAGGGTACACCTTAAGCGTGTCCTGTCTGGGGCAGTGACCCTGACCAGGTGACCCCACCTTCCCCCCTCAGCTAGGTCTGGTCTGGTCTGGGAGGAGGTGCTGGGGTACCCTGACCAGGTGACTCTACCCTCCCTCCTCTTCCCTCTACCTGAGCTAGGTCTGGTCCAGTCGGGGGTAGGGGGTGGGGAAGGAAGGGATGGGGTACCCTGACCATGTAATCCTACCCTCCTCTTCCCTCGGCCAGGTGGTCTAGTATGGTAAGGATGGGGGCCGTGGTCGGTATGTTAATGGGAGGCTCTCTTGTTGTGTTAAAGCGTACCAGAAATTGTTCTTGCACGGCGATGACGACGTCAGCGATGAAGAAGAATCCATAGTGAATAAAGTTATGCATTTAGATGTGAACGGATTCACAGCTAGTACACACACGTCATCCATACCTTTGTGCGATTTGGTTACAGTCAGGTAGAGGAGTCCCTAATCCAAAGAAAAAAAGTAAATTGCACATTAGTTGACGTTTTGTATTAAAGTTACTCTGTTCATTGTGAAAATTTAATGTTAAAATAAATATTTACCTTGTGCATTTTTAAAGAATAACAAGCGGTCAATAACGCTGCGCTCTGCAAATCCGATTCCACTGACAAAGCTACAGTTAGCCCTATCTGTACAAGCAATGAACCGCTATCGTGATTCCTAGAAATCAAAACTTTACATATGTATTCCGCATATTCTACTACTTAGAAACATTCGATCTACTTTTTACCGCCCGCGTACGAAGTACCACAGGAGGTTATGTTTTCACAGGTGTCTGTTAACGAGGGGGGGGGGGGGGCAGAGGCCTTCACATCAGTCATGCTTGTTGAATCGGTATCCCAGACCACGACAGGGATACCCCTTCCCCTCAGTCAGCACAGGGGTACCCCCCCCCCACCCCAGCCAGGACAGGGTTACCCCTCCCTCCCCTGGTCAGGACCAGGACAGTTGTGCGGCGGGGGCAGTATGCCTCTTGAATTCACGCAGGAGGACTTTCTTGTTAAATGCCCAATTCACATGGAAAATTAATTAAAATTGATATTTCGCACTTGTTTGTAGTTCTAACTAAAAGTATTCTTACCAGATGTACAGGATAGTGTATGACGTCGATAAAAGTGCAGATTTTTCACTATCCAGTCGAAATAACGAGGTCAAAGTGTCTTGTACACCGTGTAACGGGAGATCCGACATACAACTTAAAACATCTCGTGATAACATGTACTTGGTAACCTCTGTGCACCTGGTGACTTTGTCCTTGACCAAGGGATGTGCAATGCAAATTTCCCGTTCTGATAGAACACAGGGAACAGGTTGTTTGTATTTCAATCTGCATATGAAAAGAAAAACACCAGAAGATTACACACTGTATGCAATTATTATATCGGATTGACTCAGATTTATCTTTGTTAATTGTAGATTAGCATGTGTACTGCCATCCATATTATCTACGAGTACAGTTCACGTGTTCACGTATGATTACTTTAAGGGCTTCTACTTTCGGAATTTATATATTGCAATGAATATTACCTATCTGTCTCACAAACTGTGAACGTGTTTAAATTTGTGTGATAGACATAAACGTGGACCTTCCAATACACATCATCAGAACACGTCACTAGGAAGGCTATCTTTTCCTTACACATCATTGTTTTGACTGACAGTATACCATCCTGAAAAAGAAGAACATGTACATTCAAAACGGGCGCAACCTGTGAATCAATAGGTGCCAACGTTCTGAACTTCAGCAACATGTTTTGACCACATAAGATGACAACTCACAATCATTACTCCTGTGTCATTTTTGTTGGAATTCTCTTCTCGATCAACTTTGTAAGGCACCACTTAAAAATGTTGGAATTAAATCAGGAAAGGGTATTGAATGAAATATGATTTCCGACCTTCTAATCACTTTCTACCCACAATTTCATGACAATTTCTAAAATACCTGACCTGACCTGACCTGGTGTTGTTTAGATTCCACGATATTCAACTTTTATTTGAAATAAATCGAAACTTCAGCAGGTATCCGAAAAATCTTGCTGACTTTACACTATCTCTTCCATCCCAAAATATATGAACACACTTACCTCAACGTTTCTCCATGTGTTCACGTGTTGAAACTGGTCGTTTTTTCTCATTTGGCACCACAACTGAACCTGTCCCTGGCTCAAACATACCACAAGATAGTCCGTCACTTGACCTTTAGGTTTCGCAGTTCCAGCTGCGACGCACTTAATGACATTATCATTCGGCAGATCAACCTGTACAAATGTGTTTGGTATATTAAACGGTCTCTAATTAAACTGAGGTCCGCACATTTTTTCATCATAATTTATATTATAATGTATAAGAAAAAACCCCAAGCAGTAGATGCTATCATACCATTATTCTTTGTTCCAGCTGAATAAATTCTAAAGTGGCCGAATCTCGCTGTTCATCTTGCACACCTCGGTCATTCTCGAGGTTCCCGTTAAGATCAATACTTTTGTTCAGATAATCGTCGTCGTCATCATCATTATCAATGACATTTTCGTCTGAGTCCTCGGAGTCCGCCTGTGCTATCTCGTACCCCTCCAGCGTCGGTCTGTCCTCGGGCTGTGGCGTACTGTCTTTATCGCGTGATTGGATTCTGTCATCTCCACTTGAAATCATTTCATCATAATTGTTCTGAATCACAATTTCATCATCATATTCACTATCCGGGATGCTTCTTTGCTGCGCTTCAGCCGGCACTAACTCCTCTACGTGGGTAGCATCTGCATCCTCCACCACTTCTTTCGATAAATCTCTGTTCGCAACCAACACCTGATCCTCGGATTCCGGAATCCAAGTCTTGTGGTCCTTTTCGGATTCCTCAAAGTGCTGCCAATTTCCTTCAACGTTCACTATTACAAACGAACACTTCCCTTTGTTTTCTTCATCACTTCTACTGTTTCCTACATGAACAGTTTCTCTTACTCCTACTTCACCCAAACCTCTTTCAAAGCGACTTTTTTCTGCAGGCTGCTGAGTAGCTCCAACTACACTTTCCATGGCAATTTTTGATGTCGCCGTACCATTGTCACATGGGGTATTTAGTGTTACTGTGCAGGCGTCAGGTGATTGTAAATTAACTGCTTGAGCTTTTGGTGCGTCTGTAGCCACGTCCGCAAGTGTAAGTACCTTCTCTGAACTACCAGATACTGAACTCAACTTATCCGCACCAATTAGCTTTGTTCTAATTTCTGTTGTTTCGTCATTAAATTCATGTTCATCTGTTTCATCCGTAGTCGAATGTTTAATAATTTCTTCAAACTTTTCACCGTTATCTGTACATGAAAGTTCAGAATTCTCTGGCTGATCGCTCCCTCCTTCCTGCACCATTCTCCCAATCTTTTCTTTTGGTCCATCGCGTCTCTCGTATTCATGCATCAGTTTTTCTCTCATTTCTTCCTCATCCAATTCCACAGGCAGCGATTTATGTTCACTTCTAACGGGTGAGATCATCTCTTTATCTTCTGGTAGAGCGAATTCCTCCTCATCTTCTGTTTCATGTTGTAAAAAGTCTTGCACTTCCGGTGTTACTTGCAGTGCGAATTCCGTTTCTTCACCTGTAGTGTCGCATGCAAACCAGTCTGTTAAAACTGGTTTAATCTTTTGTTCTTCAGTCTCTGATTCAGACAAGAGACCCTCATCATTCTCGAACGCAGGAAGGGCAAATTCGTCATCACTTGGCCATGCAATGTTCCCGTCATTTATTTCTGGCAGTTTTGGTTTGCTAGTTTCTCCACGGACTTCAAATTGAGTATTTTCACAGACTAAATCTTGGCCCTTTCCCTCTGTTATTGACACCAAATTTACAGCCTCTGGCGCATCTCTCTGCCCAGTTTCATCAATCTGCTGAAATATGCTCGACTTCATATTGACGGCTTCACATACGAATGTTTTGCACTTCTTTTCAACCACCAATGAATCAGTTTTCTTTTCTGAGATATTACATTCTTCTGTTGTAATTTCCCCCATATCCACTGGCAATTTCTGAGTTACCTGGGTTTCAGAATCATCTGGCATTTCAACTATAACTGCTGTACCAATTATTCCCATTTGTTCAGTTGTTGGTTGTTCAGTTTCTTTTGTATTATCCGTTCTTGCTTCTGCAATCTTCTCATTACCATCGCCCAGTCGTTCTTTCTTATATCCTGTTAATACATTTCCTCCTTGTTTATCTTGATATTCTTTTTCATTACTGTCCATCTTTACTATTGTTGTCTTTTCTCTGGTTGGCATTTTCTGATTGTCTGTTGATTCAGAAAACTCTACCTGACCGGACTTTCTGGGAGATGTAACTTTACTGTTGGAATCTTGAATTTCCATTGACTTGCTGTAACCCTTCTTTCTCCTTTTCCTTCCTTGCGAAGTTTTGCCAATTGCATTGACTTTATTGGACCCTGTGCTCAACACAATGTCTTCAGTTTCCGACTCCTTTCGATCACCTACTTCCTGATTTACATAGAGGTTCTGTACCAAATTTCCTTGAATCTCAGGAACATATTTGTTTCCATTTTCTTTACAATACCGGCTATTGCTAATGTCGGTATCAAGTACTTTTCTCAGTAAAGTTTGGTCAACCTGGCTTTTAGATTGAGAAGTGACGGTGTCTGAACCGTCTGTTCTTTGACTTTCACATGAAGAATCTTTGTGGTGGTTATCTTCCGAGTCATTTGTATGCCTTGGTTCGCTACCTGCACATACTCTTCCACTCTTATTGTGTGAAGTAACTTTGTGCTGATCATTGTTCCCACATATTACGTTGCACCTATTACTGTTCCGGTTGCATTCTCTTGCACTCCTCGTGGTTCCTGTATTATCAGCGTTTCCATCTTCACCGCCTTCGTACCAGTCATTTGGTAGCGTTTCCGGAATGGACCCAGAAAGTAAACTAGGTGGAAACTCCACTTCAAATTCACCGTTGAGACCGAGCATGACACTGATCTCCTCTCCAGGATCACCCGCAGTTTCGCTAACTTCACCACTCGAGGCTTCTATCATGATCAATTTTGATGTTCCATCGTCCAAGCCGTCTTCTTTAATCTTACCAACAGCACCTGGTTTCCTACTCTTTCCACCACGTCTGAAATTCACCCTGCCTCCACGTTTCTTCTTTTCCTGTACAGGTTCACCTCCTTGACTGGCAGTCAATCTTCTCTTTTTCGTAAATTTAGCACTATTTCCGTCTTCCGTGGAACAAATGTCTACCTGTGACTGGTCCCGCGCACCCCTAACTTGGCATGTATTTGGAGGTAAACTGACCTTTTCTGTGACATAATTTTCATTATTCTTTGTGGTTTCAAAAAACTGATCCTGATTTTGTGATCTGCCTCTTTTTCTTCCTTTAGTGCTTGGTGCACGTCTAGATCCAGATATATTCTCTGGATTCATTTCTTCAGTAGTTTCTGTAACCTTTACAGTGTCATTTTCACTTTTCGGAGCATAATTCGAGTTTTTTCGACTTCTGCGCTTGTTTTTGTTACTTTCGACTTGGATTAATCTTTCCTTTCGTGTTTTATCAGCTACCTGCCCCTCTGAATTAGATTCAATGTTTGATTGTTTCTTGGGTTTCCTTTGTCTTATACCAGTTTTACTTGACGCAGCATTGTCTTCCTTAGTTGCTTGCTCTTTTGACTCCGGTAATAACTCCCTACCGTCAACACTACCATAGCTTCTATTGAGTTTATGTTGTGCAAACTGGGAGTCAGGGAGGGTAAAATGAATTACATTTTCAACTGAATGTTTCAATTTCGGAACCAAAGAAAAGTGACCAGAATCCATCTTCATTTCTGAAGGATTCGCCTTAACTAGTGAGGAGAAAGATGTACCTTTCTTTGGCCGTTTCTTTGAGTTATTTACCAGAGAATCTTCATTTTCTGGTCGGTCCCGTGTTTTCCTCCTTGTTTTCCCCCGGAAAATGTCATTCTGCTTCTGGGAAGCATCCAAAGGGATACTTTGCGACGAAGTATCTTCTGAATTTAAGTTCACACAATACTGGTAGTCCGACAGACGACGAGTCTCCCGCCGTCTGTTTTTTATCTGACTGTACATGTCATTCACATCATCATCCAAGAAAGAATAATCTAAAGAATCACTCAGCCTCATTTTCTTCCTTTTCTTTGGCTTACTACTTTGAGAAACAGAATCTTGACTCGCACTATTTTCCCTAAATTCACTGTTTACAATCGTAGCGTCATCCATATTCTCCGCCACCGTTTCATCCTTTGAATCTATCATGTTTTCTCGAGGTTTCGTCGTTTTCTCATTACTTATATCCTGGCGATGAGTAATTTCATCACCTTTGTTGGAGAAATGGACTGTATCTGTGGTTCTCGCTGACGGTAGAGACATTCTCCGAAGGGACCTTCCACTTATTTGTGAGTTTGGAATCACATAGGGTTCTTCTGAATCGCTGTGAAAATGGTCTTCCGGATTGCTGTGCAGGTCATCTTGACAGTGTCGTAACTGATCATTATTTCTGAAACCATCTTGTCCCTTCTCTTTACTAAAAGATTCGTCTATAGCTTGTTCTACTTTTTCATCAAAATTAAGTTTTGATTTTTTTGCAGGTTTACCAATATCGGTAGGTGATTTTCCTTTCACTGGAGTTGGTGTTGCCTCTGCCGCATGGAGTCTCTTTCGTGAGGTTAAGCTATCAGCGTTACTGGCTGATGATTTCTTACTTGACTTTGATCTCGCGGACCTAAAATCGCTAGATTTACTTGTTGATTCTTGCAAGGAAAAGCACACTTTTTTGGATGCCGCTTCTTTCCCTTTGGGTTTCTTTTCTTGGATGTCCAATGATTTTGACATTTTTTGGTTCTGTTCTTGACACTTCTTCTGTACGTATTCCTTTTTCTCTTCCTTTTTGTTTATCTTCTGCAAAAAAAAAAATTATACTCTTAATGTGCAGTTATTTTCATATCATGGATTTCGTACACGCTATCAATTCCGGAGGCAACCCAGCCCAGCCATCTGGTAAATCCAATGGATCCAGTTTGGAGCCTACCCATGATATCCGTATTTACACAGTTTCGGGTTAAATATCACAAAAATAAAGTTTAAAATGGATAAATGACAAATGAGGCTGGAGGGCAGTGGAAATTGCTAG
The DNA here is from genome assembly GCA_038406175.1 of Haplosyllis leylae. NCBI lineage: Eukaryota > Metazoa > Annelida > Polychaeta > Phyllodocida > Syllidae > Haplosyllis > Haplosyllis leylae. The sequence continues at coordinate 1,521 of JBCAUG010630571.1, read as the reverse complement.
GGACTACTCAGAATAGTATTTAGTAACTTGTGGCATAAACACACTGCCAGAACACTGACCTGCAATAAGTCCATCTTCTCTTGCAGTTCCTTCTTTATCCGTTCGATATCCTTCTTCAACTGCAAAAAATATTGAACTCGGAATAACCGCTTATGGAGTCTTTACCCAGGACCATGCACATATACTTACTTGTACATTATATTCACTGAAACCATAACCTATCCTGTCTGTAAAGACTGAAGTAAAGTATTTTTGTGTATATTATTATGCAAAAAATGTCTGAGAATTGATAAATATTTTTTATGAATATTTTTTATGTGAAATTGTTTTGAAGTTTAAACAAAAAGTGCTCAGGATAGTAGCAAGATATACATTTTGAAGTTAAAAATGCAACAGTTTGGGGCCCAGACCACTGGCTTACAGACTAAATTATCTGCAAACAAAGCAAAAAGAACAAATTTGTCAAAATGGCCAGAATCTTTTGCATTGAAATACTATTTTGTAATGTACTTACAAACATGCAAGTTTAAAAATTTGAAGGAAAAGTTAAGTACCAGGAAAAGTGGGAGAATGCATATGTGACAGTTTAAAAAGCAAGAGCTTCCAGGCCCTGGGCCCCAATATTGGCCCTACTCCATTTTGCTACATCAGCAAAATCTTTGAAAGATTTTCTGGGCCCCTCCCTTGATCAAATCATGGATCCACTATTGCATTTAATGACATTTCTTGTAACTTTACCGCTATTTTGTACAATAAGAGTACAATTTAAAACTTTTAAAAAAGAAATGTTTATCTGAAATTTAACGAAAACCACATTCAAGCGGTTCCTAACTTCGACACTAAACGGAGGAATAGAAAATGTTTAGAAAGGTAAAAAAAGACGCCGAAGATAGCTTCAATGGCAGTTGGAAGTGTTCACACTTGGATTTCCGTAATCACAATGTTGGGAGTCTGTGTCAAAATTACTCCGTGCAGATTTCTAATTTTAACTAGGACGATAATACAGGATACAGTAGATAAATGGCCCATATAAGTGAAATAATCGACCAAACCTTCTGGTCGCTGCATGCAACTGCATCACCAAATCTCATTATAGTCTATATAGATACCTTGACTGGATTATTCTTTGAAGCCATAGCTGTACAGCTTTAATTCCCCTCTTCGGATCTTCTAGTAAAAAATGCCGGGAAATATGACCTGACACCTAACGTTTCCGGTAGAGGGCACATTATGCCTAGTGCACTGGGTCAAGAATTATGAATGACCTCAACAGACTGGTATCCACAAGTGAGCTTAAATTGCAATGCAATTTTTAAATGGACAGTATTGCTGCAAGTTATAGGGAAATTTTGGGAAACATGTGTAGTATAATGGGTTGCAATTTTAATTGTTAATTGTTTGTAATTGACGCATCTGTGTTTGATGATTAAAGTGCCAGCAGTTGTGGCATGTTGTGACAGGTGTCATCTGAAAGCATCCAACTTAAGGGGAGACAATGGGAACATTGCATTGACACATTCC
>JBCAUG010630460.1:0-14067 GCA_038406175.1 Haplosyllis leylae | reverse complement strand
GAAATTTGGTTTTCTGCACATTTGGACTCAGTATCAAAAGTTGGAAGTTGAAATTTTTTTTTACCTCCCACCCCCATCCCCCCCCCCCACCACCAGACATAGGGAAATTTGGTTGGAAGTTGGAAGTTAACATTTTTTTAGCCCCCAGTTGTGTACAATGAGCATTAGTTACAATTGTCTCATGTATTTATGGAGAACTTCGAAGTTTACCGAGTGATCAATTGACAGTTCAGTTGCCAGAGCCCGATGCAACACTACGATGGAAAAATGGAGCATGCACCTCTTCCTGGTGATATTTCATGGTGATATTTATTTGGTGACAGATTCCCGTCTTGAATTGATCAGATTTGCAGGGGTGTCAAAATGTCCAAAGAAATAAAAGAACTCGAATTTAAAACTCACTGCATATTCCTGTTCTGTCTTCATAGAATTCTGGATAACATCTGCAAATACCCTCATCACAGTGAGCATTTTCATCCAGACATTGTCCCTCGCCATCACAAATACTTCCTAATCTCTTCTTCCTCGCTGCCAAATGATAAAAGAACCAATTTTTGAAGCTTTGTTCTCTTCGATTATGTTGTTGGGCAGATCCACGTTCCTATATCTTACCGCATATGGTACCATCAAAGTAGAAGTCGGCCATGCATCTGCACAATCCTCTAACACACTCAGCATTTCCATCTGAACAGAATCCTCCTTCCTTGCATGGTGTATTAACCTCCCCGGTTTCACCTGCAAGTAGATTAAGAACTTAGTAATATTCGGGGGAAGAAACTAACCTGACAAGAGCAAAGTGAAAAAGTTGATGTTGATGTAAAAATGGTTGTGTCTGGTTTTTGTCCACTAACTCACTACAAACACCGGATTTGTCGTAGTAGTCATCTCTGCATTTACACAATCCCACTCTGCATTGTGCGAATGCATCCTCACACACGTCCTCAATTCCGCACGGTTGGTCCAGTGCTATTCTCTTTTCTGTTTAGTTTAAAGAAACACATCTCAGAGCAAATCAGAACTAGGTGATGATTTTCGTGTGCTTGAATCGAATGGTATTTTACACTACCAATCATTTAAACCGAAGTATGCGTACTGCAGTCTCCGTTCTTGAAGTAGAACCCTGAATGGCATCTGCAAATGTTGTCGGTACATTCAGTATTTGAATGCAGACATCGTCCACCAGTGAGACAAGGCGAATTTGGTAATCCTGCTGAAGCTAAATTGTTGAAAAGAATGAAGTGCTTTCAATTTTATTTCAGTTTCTAATTTGTTTGATTTGCGATATCATTGCGTAAATTGTATAACATACTGCAAACATCGTCGTCCCGAGAGTAGCCTTCTCTACATTTACATCTGTTGTCAGTACATTCAGCATTGGCATCTACACATTCGTCACCAGACTGGCATCTGAATCCCAGGTCTATCTTAGGATCTAGAATATGAACGATAGAATGTCGACCAGGGACGTATCCAGAAATTTTCGTAGGAGGGGGCTCCAAAGTCTCTATATTTTTAAAATTTTATGAAAATCCCTATGGAATTAAGAAATTAATGGTTCTCAAGCCAACCCTGGGTCCACCTCTGTCAACAACGTTTCACAGATTGGATGATATCAAAGCATTGCTTTGGGATTAAATATTCATGATAACTCACAACACTGTTTATTCTTCATGAAGTGAGTGTCAACACAGACGCAGATCTTGCTGATTCCACATTTAGAGTTTCTATCCAGACATACATCCGCAGGTAAACATGGTGTCGTCAAGTGACCTTTAGGCTCTATTGTGAAAAGGTTCAAGATTTTCAATTGAGATATAAAGAATTTTGTTGAATTTAATATTACGGGTTTCAAATAGATTCCTTCAAGAATCGATGGAAGTGACCTTTAGGCATTAATTTCAGTCGGAATGTACAATTAGATGAAGATTTTGCTCACCACAGACACCGCTATTTTCATAATAATTGGGTGTACACAGACAGAAGCCTCCAGTGCAAGCAGCATTGCTGTCCTCACACTGATCTACGTCACCCTCGCAGGCTTCGTTCAACGGAATCAACGGTCCTGAAAAATATTTTAGTTTGTCCGATTTGTCATATTTCTAATCACGGACTTGTGAAACTTGTGATTTGGAACAATTGAAAGTGTGTCTACTTACTGCACCTATTATCCTTTAAGAAGTAACCAGTCATACAAACACAAAATTCTTGCTGACACTCGGACTGATTATCTATACATTCGTTTGGTGGAGGAAGGCAAGGTGCTCCAGTAGTTCCCCGAGGCTCTGTAGTAGAAAGGATTACCTCAAAAGATATCAAGTCAGATCACTGGAGTAAAAGACAAATATTTGTATCAATGCCAAAGTCATAGATACTAATTACAAGTTCCAGAACCATGCTTTCTGAAACCAAAATGATCCACAGCTGAGCTAGTAAGGTCAATTGTAAGGAAAGCTGCGAAAGGTGTTTACATTTTTGGACCATACCATGCATGGTGAAGTCCACAGACATCAGTTTGCTACTCACTACATTTGCCATTGGATTCATAGTACTCCCCAGTGCATTGACAGATTCCGCTTCTACACTCTGACTGTTCATCTAGACATGGACTTTCGTCTCTAGGAGAACATTGCTCACCTAAGTCTATCTTTGGCACTGAAGTGAGATGAATACTAAGTTAGATAAGCCACGTTTGGTGAAGTGCCTAAGTTTCTGCACACACTTTGTAAATAATTTTGATGACTTACCACACTGTCCATTCCTTGGGTAATACCCTTCCTGACAGACGCACAAATCTCGGTTAACGTTACATTCTGTTCGTGGTTGAATACACGTGTCGTCTGGCAGACAAGGTGTGTCCAGCAACCCTCTTGGTTCTGTTGGGTAATCATTATTATTATTAGTTATTTTTAAGACAGTAGGTAAAATATATAAGATTATAATTGGATTAACATGGACTGAAGTAATTGGTTTGTTTTTGAGGGTCTACTTACCACACTGCCCGTTCTTATCAAAGAAGTTTGGTTCGCATAAGCACCTCAAGTTTCCATCCCTTGCAGTCTTACATTCAGCATTTGGATCCTCACACTCGTTGTAAGCAAGATCTGCCTTCCCTGTACAACGCTGGTTCAGTGGAATTTGTGGGTCTGCAAACCGGTAAAAGACAAGAGAACGTTTGCACTACTTGATCGATTTTTTTCGTAATTACATAAAGTCGGTAATGTTAGCATTAAAGGCTCACACAGGGGAAAGAAACAAAATAGCAAAAAAATATAGGACTGAGGATCTCTTGCACTGTAGTCTGATACTGCCCTCTCCCAACTAACTTGACATTGGTTGTAAGACTGAGACTTTTAAAAATCCTTTCATAGTCATGCTCTATAGATTTTAGCAAAAGTCAATTGATGCACAAACAAAAATTAAGTTGAATATCCCTCAATTGCAACTTGCCAAGTTGGTTCAGACTATAGCACAAGAGATCTCGGGTTCTATCCTCACTGTTGGTAACATTATTACTGCCTTTTTTATTAATTTTTTGATGCCTCCCACGTAATGCCAACCTTTCTTTTGTTTCACATTGCAGTTATATCAATGCGTTACTAGTTTTACTAGCTTGGAGGTATGACCTCGGTGTTTGATTTTAGAATATTTCAAGTGTTGATGTTAATGGTCTTACAGCATATCCTGTTCCTGGCGAAGAATCCCGTAACACAGGAACACGTTCCTTGCAAACATTTACCATTGTCGTCTACACATTCATCACCAAATCTGCATGCCTCTCCTATTGGTATCTTGGGTTCTAAAATTCGACAGACAAAACTGTATATTCTCTGTTTAAGGGACAGGTAGATCTGCAACATGCCGCTGATTGGAGCCTAGTGCTGTTAAAGCAAAGCTGCGCTCGTAATTCACAAAACACATTCCCTATGATAGAATCAAACCTAGGGATGGGACAGGGAGGGGGGACAATTTCAAGAATCATTTAAAGAAAGCACACTATCTTTCAAGAACAACACATGAGGGTATTATTGTCTGGTGCAGAGGCTTTGATCTTTGTACTTTGTTATTCTGAGAAGTGCTTCGCATTGTTCAATCACACTCATCAAGCTGTACCTCATAGATTTACTGTGCTGATCATGCATTAATTGGTCACTGAGAACTATAACTCTGCCACCTAAAATCTATAAAACATCTTTAACCTGCTGCAAAATTGCATGCATGATTGGACAATAGATTTTTACAAGCTAGAGCAGCTGCGCTGAAAGCAGGGGAGTTGGAGATTGGTGATGTACTGACTGCACATGTTGTTTCGCTCTGTGAACTGGGCGCGGCATTCGCAAGAGCCATCTCTGCATTCCAAGGTCTGATCTTGACAGTCACCGTCAGTATTACAGGCTCCGTGGATATCAGACTGGCGAACTAAAATACATAATAAAAGACAAAGCCACTCACACTGTCATTCGCAATTTTAAAAAAGCTGAAAATATGCAACTTTAAGCACAAAATAACAGATATTAGTGGTCTTGAAAATCATCCAGGAAGACTTTAGGAAAGAAACTTTAGGTTTCAGTACTTCCGATTTGCAGATGTGCAGAAGGGATAAAATGTTCTTTGTTCTTAATCTATGTTTTACATTTATTCAAAAAAATCAAAAAGAGCCTTGTCTAAATTGAAGGCAAGTCATGTCGATTAAAATATAATATTAATATTACTCTACCACATTGTCTGCTCCTTTCGAAATGTCCTTCTTTGCATAAGCATTTGGATTGGAACGGATGACACTCAGCAAAGTCATCTCTGCAAACATCCCGTTGATCACATTGCTCATTCAGAGGAATCTTTGGGGCTGAAAGAATAATAAATCGAGAGAATATAAACTCTTCAAATAATTTTATCTGTGGGCAAAGTATGAATTCATTTTGTTTGAGGTTGTTGTTAAAGGCTCTCATTACTTATGATGTTAGTGTGTGTTTTACAGCACAGAAACTCTTGAATTTAAAACAGTAAGTTCATTTGTGGCCAACGCACTGCAAAATCCACTGTTCGCTTTCTCGAAATGAGTCTCTATGCACAGGCACAGAGTTGTGCTTATTCCTGCCTTGCTCATACAATCAGCATTGGGGTCCTCGCATCGGTCGGTTGGTCTGCATTGTTGATTGAGTGGAATTGCCTTGACTAGAAAAGGACAATTCAATTCAATAAATAATTTTTCATTATTTTTAGCGATAATTACAGAAATAAATGTTCACCAAATATTATTCTTGCAAACAAAATGACTTAGTTTAGTTGTTTTCCGTTGCATTAGGTCGAGAAGGGCTGAGTATTTTATCATACCAGCTTGAAATTACAATTTTATTATTATTACAGTTACTCACTACATTGTTGTTGTCGTGGGTAGTAAGTGTCAACGCACTGGCAGATTCCGCCGTGACACTCCGCATTTTGAGTAAGACAAATATCTCCAAAGTCGCAGGGAAAACTCAGTGGAATTTTAGGGACTGAAAGTGACATCCAAAAGTATTTTAACTCGTTCGTTGTGATTTTAAATCTGGGATCTTTACATGTGAAGCGTTGAATTTACAAGAATCTCATGCCAATTACTAGTGGGTATTTAGCTTTAATACTTACCACAGACACCATTTTTGTCAAAATGAGTATTTTTACAGAGACACCTAGCGTCGTTACATTCAGCGTTGTTATCTAAACACTCATTTTCAGGTCTTCCAACACACTGGTCGTACAATGGCACTTTGGGATCTGTAAACACAACATTTTGGGAATCAAGTATTTAGTTATCTTATTTTTTTCAATGAAAAGCCTTAATCTCAGCACGAAAATATTGTCGTTCAAGAAGCAAGGAGTTGTTAAATTTTGAAAGTTGGCGGCCCATCTGGGCCAGGAGAAGACTGTGTTAGGTGGCCTTTGTCAATTTTAGGTGTCCCCAAGGTGGTGATCACAGACCAACGGTCTAGTGCTTCAGACATGTCTGCAAGAACCCCACGCGAAGTTTTAACAGTATATTTGCTTGGGTTCAGTTGTTGGACTTACAGCAGATGAGATCTCTTTCAAAAAAGTCAGGAACACAAAGACATTTGCCGCCGATACATCCCGCATTACTGTCTTCACATTCATCTCCAGGTCTACATTGCTCATATAGTGGAATTTTTGGAACTAAATAATATAAAATTCAAATTGAGTCCGATGCTTCAACTTTTTCACATGTAACATTTCAGAAACAATTGGATGTTGCAAAAGCATCTGAAAGAAATGAGAGGCGTAACTGCAGCATACCACACTGCCTGTTTCTTTCGAAGTATCCTTCAATACACAAGCATTTGGCTTCAAATGGATTACATTCGGCAAAATTGTCTCTGCAGATGTCCCTCTGATCACAACGTTCATTAAGCGGAATTTTCGGAGCTGAAAAAAAGTTTATTTCTATGTTTGTCGGTATGGTTTAGACCATTTGGACAGATTTTCCTTTTTGTTGCGTTTAATTTTATATGTCTATCGTGATAGACAAATTAGTAGTTTACAAATCTTGGAGCTAATGTATTCAGGATTTAGCAACGTTAAGTTACAATCATGGTTTCTTTCTTCAGTCGGGTCATTTTTTAAAGATCAAATTTCACGAAATATTTATTCTGATCTAGGTTTTATGCTTATGCAGTCAGGTGAACATTTTTGTTAACTTACTGCAAAATCCACTTCGAGCCTTTTCGAAATGTGTGTCAACGCACAAGCACAATGTAACAGCTGTGTTCGGGCCTCCCATACAGTCAGCATTTGGGTCCTCACATCTGTCTGTAGGGCCGCATTGTTCATTGAGCGGAATGGTTCCGACTGTTGTACAATTTAAATACAATGTATACCATTATGTGTTGTGTAACAAATAGAAACATCAATGTCGTTTATATCTTAAAATATTTTTATTGTTTTTGTAACTATATTGACTAATGTTGTGCACATTTTTCATAACTGACATATTACCACAACGCCCATTTTTCTCATAGTAAGGCGTCCTGCATTTACAGTATCTTCCAACACTAGCGTCACAAAACGCGTTTTCATCCAGACATTCATCCACTGGATCGGGACACGGGAAATTAAGGGGAATCTTTCGTCCTATTATCAAGAAAAATATGGAATTTTCGGAGTATATTGAATTGTTTAATAAAATTATTCACCTTTGAAATATATATTACAATGCATCATGACAGAATTTGTATGGAAATGGCTAATTTCTTACTACAGCTTCCATCCTTTGGGTAATATCCATCGTTGCAGATACATCTTCCTCTAACACAGGCTGAGTTTGTATCTCTACACATGGCTGATGTTGTACAGCTTCCACCTGGGGGTACCTTTAATGCTGCATAAAAATCAACATATAAAATTAAAATATAAAGTATTGAAAATCGTATGTCGTTGCAAATAACAAAGACGGTATGACAGATTTTCAGCTGTAGTTTAGGACAAAAAGGATAGATGTACGCACCACAGATTCCATTGTTTAAAAAGTAATCACTGCCACATCTGCAGATGTTACTGATGCATACTGCAGCAGGATCCCTGCATCGTGTATTGGAATCACATCTACCACCAGTGGCTGTGTAAAAATATAACAGAAAGGCAAGAATAAATATTAAACTATTAGCAAAATCATGAGCATTCCATTTATGATTTTTAAAAGTTGAGAAAAGATATCAAAAAGACTTGTTTGTGAAACTGGCATGCCATAACTTTGAAAGGGAACTTACGCGCTAATGTTGTCGTTGCTGGCGTTGGTGCTGGAGTTATTATTGGCGGCGGTGGTGGCTCAGTTGTCACCGGTCTTGGTGCTTGATTGAAAAAATTGAGAGTATTATTAAATTTATTACAATTTCGAGATATAAGGGCGACATATATCTAAAGTTGAGTCGACTATGCGAACCCTGGTGGTCACGAAAAAACGGTTATTTTCTGTTATATTTACATAATAAGGATACAAAATGGCCACATGCCTGTAGTTTTGGTGGACAGACCTTTGACTAAATAGTAGATGCATAATGGTTTGAAGTTGGCCATGTCAGAGGAACGAACATATAATCTGAGGGAGGCTGGACACATAGCTCGAGGCAACATTCTTTAGTTATGATGATACATCAAATTTGGACATAAAATGTATGAAAGTATCTTTATGTACACAAACTGTATCAACCCAGATATATTCACAGAGAAAAGTAATTGAGATTAGGAATTTTTGTATTCGCAAGATATCCAAATATTTTACGCAAATCTAAAAATGTGCGTGTTAATAGTCCCAGCAATGTAATTCATTTCTCAGGTGGGAAATGCATCATGTGCAAAGGTAAAGAAGGGGTGTATTTTGCTCTAACCCTCCGCTCTCAAGGAACTATTCAGAAGTGATTTCAAGTAATGGTCCACTTCCGACTTCGAATTAGCAGTGCGTAAATACCCGTCAGTATGTAACGAAATTATGACTGAAAACAATGCTTACGTGGATTAACCACACATCTGTATTCTATGTGCACGTAGTTCGTGTAGACATCTATACAATTGGGCGGTTCATTGATGTTTCTCCAGCCCACACCCAGATGTTGACATCTTGTTACGTTGTGGCACATATTCTGCATAATTGAGAAGAAAATCAAACATTCTATTGTGAAGAATGAAGATTTTTTGTTCTGTCTCAAGAATAATGGTACGAAAGGGTATATTGCCGTTTGAACTTTTTAATTTTTGTTAGAATGTTTTTGTTGAACGTTCAAAAAGAATTTGTTGACCTCCTTTGGTTTTTTGAACTTCAAAAATTTTTAGTGCATGTATTTTATGGCATATTCAAGAAGAATTAATCAGTTTTAGGCAAGTGAGTAAATCTATTTAACATCTACTAGTAAATCTTTGTGGATTGATAAATGACATTAGTTTCATTTGCACCCATAATGGATTCTTACTGTTCATTTTAGCAGGGCTGTACTTGAATGGTTTACTTGTTTTGTATTACATGGGTATTTAACGGAATACTGGTCTCACGTCTAAAACGTGAGATTTTAGGGAAAAGTGTGAGATTCTGAATGGTATTGCCATTAACAGTCAAATTGCTCTTTGACATGATTAATGGTACTACCATTCTAAATTCATACTGAAATTGGCATTCAAAATCATTCGAACGGCAGCACCATTAAACCTTTTTGGAATGACTTTATTATATAATGATAAAGTCTTTTTGAGCAGATTAAAAGCTTACAATGCCAGGAGGTTCAGCCATGTCCCCTTTCTGAACTAACTCCACCATTGGCTTATGATGTGTTCCCTTGGTCCGTGCATTGTGAATGGCATTGATACAGAAATAGTGATAGTTTTTAAATATCTTTTCTTTCAGGACACGCCATTTCTGTATTTATTAAAACTAAGAACTAAGTTCCATCGATGCTCGAAAAAGTAAGTGGGTCAGACAGGCTCAGCTGCAGTGCTAGTCATCAAGAGGTCAGCACGTCAGGCAGACGTCACCAAAAGTCCAAAACAAGCCCCACAAAAAGGAATTATGTCCTCCAATGTTTTTAAAGAACGGCTCTGCCATAAGCCCACAGCTTTCTTGGTCAATTTTCAATGCCATAATTACTTTCGGATTATTTATATTAGGCTTTGATGTTTACCACCGCATGAATGGTACCGTCCCGGAATTAGAAGGGAGTTACTAGTGAAATTCCTTTCTTTTTTGCAATATGAAATGCTTTTCAGTTTTCTCATTATTTGTCCTCCAACTTAACTGAGTAAAAGAATATTTTTTTCAGAAACGGTTATTAAAGTAGAAAGTTGTTTTCTGGACAAAAAGTATCCGCATTTGTGTTCAACAGCTAAGGAATCTACACATCAAACATCCACTCATTTTAATCACACAAAAGAAGATTGTGCCGGCTCTCCCTTTTCTGTGCTTAATGAATTTGGTTGGGACAGAGAGGAAGAAGCAAATTGTTGGTTTGGGAAAATGTTCATATTCTGGGGAGAAACTATTGAGAGTCATTTTTTCATTTCATGATATCCTTGTTTTCAACGTTGGACTGCTTCAGCTGCAAGCTTTACAGATGCAAACCCGCCTAATAACATCACTTGAAACTCCATATATTTTAACAGGAAGGGAAAGGCATTGTAGGGAAAGATTTTAAACTGTCTTTTACTTAATTTTTATTACGCACTTAATTTTGAGGAATTCTAATCTAACAACAGAGGTATTCTTCACAATACGGAACAATTCTATTGTCATAAATACATATTGCAAACAAGGATGGTCATGTTATGCAACTGAAATTCCATCACCATGCTTTCTGGGGATACTCTTGTTATGGTAAATTTGCTCTCCGTTTTCGTCTTGCAAAATTAAGTGGAATAAACTATTTTTATAATTGTTTTTATACCTTGTAAAAATCCCAGTCAACTCCGCAGTCATCGCCTCCAATGGACGGGGAACAGTTTTCATCCGGGTGTCGACCATAGAACTCCCTTTCCACAAAAATTCTGTTCGGCGAGCAGTCAATGTCTACGTAACCTCCATAGCACGCATCTTCCACTTGCAACTCGGCAAATAGTAATTCTGCAAGCGATGAAAGAAGCTTACAATAAATACGTTGTAATTTTAGTACTGTAACATTATTGTTATTTTCAGTAAAGACTTTAAAAACTTGATGTTATTATGCAGCGATTATTCCATTTGAGCTCATCTCAGATTTTATGACCAATTGTTCTGACAGTTAATGGCCAGTTTACGATTTTAACAGCGCAATTAAAATATCCTTTACAAAAATTCACGAGGTATTTTGGTGCTCAAATTTTTCCCATTCTTCTTTAATATTTTGTGGACTATTCACAAAAAGTACGAATATTTATTAACATACCTTGGGTTAATATCTCTGGGACAAAGAACAAGGATAGGAGCAGAATCCGTAAATCCATTCTTTCAAGTGAAATAGGACCATTAGCTACGCCTTGAGCTGTGGTTGTTTCTTAGTTAAAGCTCTTCATCAGTTTTCGCCGTCCTGCCTCTCATGAGCAACTTTTGGTTATTCCGAATTGAACACGAAACGAAAGTGAGTGAGCTGTTGTTCCAACTGAGCAGATAAATCAAGAGGGTGGGTTGCTTGTGAAAGTCCCAAGAAGTATACTTTGAAAGTTCATGATGAGTAATCTCGTGTAGGTGTTTCCGTTTTCATTACGTTCATCAACTAATTCCCGAAATTTGTTACACCGTGAGTGTTCCCAAGTTTTAGGTCTAAAGCCAAATTTGCACGGATCAGCCTCGCCCATATATTTACGATGATTAACTGGGATTCGGATCGAGCCAAAAGCGGTGGATGAAAGTATTCCAGGTGAGTTGGTTGCATTAAAATGCAGCACATCACTGTTGTGGTCAAACTGTAACTTTGAGCATTGTCATATGACATGTTATGAATTTGGAGAAGAGAAGATGTAAAGTCTATTTGCACGAATCAGTAGCCCCGGGCCAGGTTGCCTGTGGCCCACTAAGTTACACTACATGACCACCGAGGGCCAGTGAGACTAGTACCCTATGTTCACAATACGGAATCTATGCATGCAAAATCTTAATCTCTACGCGAATAACTTCCAAGTAGCTTCACAGTTGCTAAGATACTAATGAGATAGAAGCAAGGATTCTCGTAATATTAGGGTAACATTCGTAGTGAATTAGCAAAAGAGTTGTGGATTGACTTAATTTGGCAAGTACGCACTAATTTTTGCTACACGTTGGCTTCTATTGATTTTTATTTTCAAATTGGATGTAGAAAATGGATTTCATTTCCCCGAAATTGCACATTTCAGAGTAAAACAATTTGAGATTCGAGAGGACAGACAACACACAAAACGGACATCACTGACCATGTAGTCTGAATGCAGAATGGTATTGTTGTGATGCTTTAAAATGAAGAGAGTCAATGCCACTGATGACGATAATTCGGCCAAGAACTTCCAACCAAAAATGTAATTTCAGGATGGAATTAAAGAGGCATTTGGATATAAAAATTTTAAACTTGCAAATAAATAGAGAATTGTTACAAATCATTGTGACAGATACTTGTGGTTCTTTGATCTTTATTCATCTTGTAGAAGCATTTGTTTGACGCTGGCAACCTCCTCGAATGGGTTCGGTACATGTAATAGCTATTTTCGCTTCCGTCTAAGGTGACATTACCACATAAATGTTACCTGTTATGTGTGATTGGAATAAATAATTTCTGACAAAGAGTTTATTTTTCCCAGGTGGATCTGTTCATCAATATTGGATGATTTCTTATGTCCAGAATATGAAACCAATGTCATTTCGCGGTCACGCAAATATTTCCTCATTTTTATGGTTTTCTTCAGAAAATTAGAAAAATATTAAATTTGAGCTCCCCCCGCTCACCTCGTTGATTCCTAGATCCGACGTTGAATGACACCATATTTAGCATTTTAGCTGACGATTTGACTGCCAGGATGGGTACCTATTTGGGATCTTCCTATCCCGCAATCCCACGTCTTCGTGGGATTATCATTCGTCTCCCTAGTGCCAAACCTGCTTCGCTGAATAAGGTCGGCCTTGCGTATCCAAATGTGAGACCAATGACGCGATGAGAAAATTGGATTTAACAAATTTCCAAATTAATAGTGGACCTGGGCTAATGAATGGATGCGCCGTTGGGAAATTGGCCGAGTTTCATTTCTTTGGTTTTCAGCTGGGCTGTCACACTTACTCAGAACTCCAGGTTAACCCCGTAAATGCTTTTGTCGGCGTAATGATTTCAGAAACCCCCCGTTTTCGTACGCCCTCCCAGGGTCTGTGAAAACAGCTTTTTTGAATTCATAGGCCCTGGGGGGTTTGTAAATTCAGAAACTTAAATTCATACCCTCCTCCTGATTTCACAATCCTCCCATAAAATCGACAGGAATTTTTTTTACAGAGTTTATTAACTATATTTACAGACCCTTTCTAAATCTGTCAGTAAAATATTAGTATTTACAATATATAGAATGTAATGCCATCTATAAATATAGTTCATAGAGTCTGTAATAAATTTTCCCACCAATTTTCTACAGACTCTATTAACTATATTTACAGACTCTTTCTAAATCTGTCTGTAAATATATTAGTATTTTCAATATGTAAAATGTAATGCCATTTGTAAATATAGTGTGTAATAAAATTTCCTGCCAAATATTTCCTCCAATTTCACGAGATAATTGTGAAATCAGTAAGGGGGGGGGGTTGTGAAATCAAATGTAGTATGCGCCTTAGGGGTTTCCAAAAATCATTTCTGAATTCATATGTCCCAATTGGGGATCTCTGAAATCATTTCCACGGGCTGTCTGTCTGCTAGTTTGCATGTCTATGTATTTGCTTGTGGACATGTGATTGTTAACTTCAGGGATGACATGTTATTGCTAATTTTCTTAACTTTGGACAATTTTTCTTACCTTAAGTAATCTTTTCTAAACGTTAGTAAACTTTTCAGATTTTTTGTCCACTTTTCTTAACTTCAATCAGCATTTCTTTACATTAGTAATACATTTTTAAAATTCAGTCAACTTTTCTTAGGTCAACATTTCTTTACTTTTTACTCTTTATTCTTTAATTTTAGTCAACCTGTCTTTAACAAAAGATGACTCTTTAATTTTAGTCAACCTGTCTTTAAGACATCTTTTCTTAACTTTAATCAACATTTCTTAACTTTAGCTAAATTTTCCTAACTTAATTCAACTTTTTAAAACTTTGATCATGCTTTCATAACTTAAGTCATCTTTTCTTCCTAACTCAGTCAACTCTTCTGAACTTTAGTAATCTTTTCATAAGTTAAGAAATCTTTTCCTAATATTACTGGATGTAAATTAGTTTTGCTTAGTGTTATTCATTTTCAGTGTAACTTAGTATCACTTACTAAGTATATACTTACTGTTGGACTGTGGCAAGTCTATCACTAAGACCACAAGGTCAAGGCCACACCCTCCCAATATATAATAGGCCCCTAGCAGACAGCAGGCACTTCAGTAATACCTCCTGGACTATGTACAACTTGT
>JBCAUG010630459.1:0-28682 GCA_038406175.1 Haplosyllis leylae | reverse complement strand
GCCCGCTGGTCGGCTGGGGCATGGTATATATACAAGGTCACGCAGTGGCCTTGGCCTTGGTCGGGAGGGACTCCGACCGTGTTACTTGATTGTGCCACAAATCCGATCATGATAAACAGCTTGGTGATCGCTTGCATCAGTGAAACTGACGGTCAGGACAGCCATTTTCTGTGTTTTAAACACAAACTTTGAATGTAATTTTCAAACTGTTCCTTGCAATAAATCTGAAAAAAATTGGATGATACAAGACCTTGACTTTATCAATTTTCAAATAAAGGAGACAAATTTGGAATTTATGTTATTTTAAACCGGTAAATCAGAAACTTGTTACCCAAAGTCCTGTAAAAAACTGTACGTTTTTTGTTTATGAAGAAAATTGAGGCACTTGTTGATATTTATTTCACCAAATACTTGCACCATATGATGTAAAATATTGTTTTCTGGTACTGTGCTGGGTTTTGTTAAATTAGATTCTTTAACAATAAAAATATTAGGTATTTTATGAGGAGAGGTTAGCACAAAATTGTTGGAAGCCATGGCCAATCTGATGGTTTTGTTCTTCGCGGTTTGGTTGGCTACGCAGAGGTCCGTGCTGATGTGTCGCACAGTATAAATAGCAGCGGGATTTTGACGACATCATTCACTTGCAAATCTCATTGCTCAGAAACAGTTCAATTACTTCGAAGGATTAAAAATAATCAACATCGACAATGCCTGGGGTAACCAAGAAAACTACCAATGCTCCAAGTCATCCACCAGTTGCAGTGATGGTCACCACGGCTATTACTGAACTGAAGGAACGGAATGGTTCTTCGTTACCTGCCATCAAGAAATTCCTTGTGGGGAAATACAACGCTGATGTAGGCAGACTGGCTCCTTTCATCCGCAAGTTTCTCAAGAAAGCTGTCGAAGAAGGAAAACTGAAGCAGATCAAGGCGTCCTACAAGATTGACAAAACGAAGGTGGAAAAGCCAAAGCCAGCCAAGAAGCCGAAGAAGGCAGACACTACAGCAAAGAAAACTACGAAGACCACGAAGACAAAGACTGCCAAGCCGAAGGCTACTCCGAAGAAGTCGCCAAAGAAAGCAGCTGCCAAGGTTAAGAAGGCGAAATCTGCCAAGAAAGCAACGAAGACCGAGAAGCCAAAGAAGGTGAAAACCCCGAAAAAGACTAAGCCCAAGAAAACCACCGCAACCAAACCGACGTCCAAGAAGGCAGCAAAGAAGTGAGGAGAGTCGACAAATTTCCACCCTTGGTCCTTTTCAGGACCACCCACATCCTCCAAAAGGAAATATCGGAAAAGCTTAATTGTTACAGGTTTCGTAGTGTGTTGCTGTCAAAAGTATCGCCTCCCAGTTGTCCTTTCTCCTTAAAGAGATCAGACCGATGTCTTAGTTTAAGCGGGAAACCATATAAATTTTCTAAGCATTGTGATGCATGTCGGGTTAGGAAGTAAAGCGGATAACTACTGATTTCAATGTTGTGATTTTACCAGATTGCTCATGATGAGTGTCGTTTCTAAGTTTAATTTGATAAGTCACAGTTTGTGAAAGCTACAATTGGGGTGTCAGCTGCGCTTCTAGGTGTACCACATTAACCTCGAGCTATCTGACTAGACAATATTAATGTAAGTTGATAGTATTTTCAGTACTTGTTAGTTGAGAACGGATGAACCTTTCGGTGAGTTATGACTAGAACACTCGATCTATGTATCTACGAAGGAAGAGCGACAGTACTTGCACGTTGCAATATATTTTAGCAAAGTTGACCATTGACTTAGCAAGTTGATAGTAATTTCAGAAAAGTATCTACGAAGGAAAGTACTTGCACGTTGAAATGCATAGTCGTAAAAGCATAATCGCATAATCGGCCAATTTCTGACGTAAGATTGATTTTTTTAAATACATGAAACAGGCGGTCGTGTTTGGAAGACTAGCAATTCCTTCGATTTGCGTTAGTCCCTTAAATGGAGCAAAGTCGAACAAAATATGTTTTCATGCACTTCTGATACATTTCTGCTAATTCAGAAAGACGATCAATTACTGTCAATTTACCTTGCACGGGAAGTGGGAAAAGAACCACAACACGTATGGCGTTTTTACTTGGATCCGTTTCTTGAAAAACAATGACTCATTGAGCGTAATTTTTTGTGCAAGAAACCAAGTAAAAAACTTGAGCAATATCCCAACACACTTCTTACAATTAATTTCAATGACGTAAATAAGAATTTGATTTGTCAGATGCTGTTTGCAATACTTTTTAAAAGAATTATATTTTGGAAAAAGGCTCCAGGTTTCAACATTTTTTCACCATGAAAGCTTTTCTCCGGGAAAGTGATAGTGTGTGCTTAATAAGTTAGACATGACATAAACATTTTGTGAGTGATAAACCACGACAATGAGTTACTTAACTGATTTAAGAAACACTCCATTGTCCATTAAAAGTTGGCAGGTGTCACTGTTTGAAAAGCTATTTCAAGTTTGCATTTCATACAGTCAACATCTCAAAATTGGATCATATTTTCTATTGGAAATATGATTGTACATGATCTTTAAATATATATCTTTAAATGTACTGAACATCTTTTTATCAGATTATTCAGCTTTGGAATTGTTTGTAAAAATGGTAAAAATAGCACTGTTGTGTATGGGAGCAACTTTTGAGAAAATTGTAGAACTATTAACTAAAATACCTTCTTATTGTGAGTATTAACTTCTCATTCCAAAAAAATTGTAACAAATTTGGTGCAATTTAAATCAGCAGTGAAGAACTCAACCGTTCGGCTCAATCTCGGCTTAGATTTGGCAGGTAATAACATAGAGGTCAGTCCAGAGGTGGATGTCATGATTTCATGATTTGAGTCCCCGTTCGTCCTGGTCCCAAAAGTTTATCCCAAAGTTTCTTTTCTATGTTATGTCTTTAAGACATATATCTTATGTTTTTCTCATTTTACCCAAATCATTCTTGTTTGATGTCGAGGATGTCAGGGTGTCCTTGTATGATATTCTCTTTCCACTCATTTTTGACAATTTATTTTGAGTATTATATGCTGCTTCATTCTGATTTTCCAGATTGCTGCGCAACACCGCCAGAGGGAATTTGAGTGGAAACAAAAAGTGAATTCTTCATTCAAACATGTATCTAAATTTTCCTTCTTTGAAGCGTAAGGATATTGTTGTGATTCAGTGAAAGTAGAGCAGGTTCAATGATTTTCCCGTTTTGCCAAAATTGCGGAATATTAGGTGATTTTCCCGTTTTGCAAAATTGCGGAATATTAGGTACGGGTGTTAGTATAGCTCACACAAGAGGTTTTGCCACATTTTTCCAGTCCTTTCAAATGAGATTAGAGACAATGGAATTTATTCCTCAACCAAATTTTAATATTGTTGCAGGTGTAACCCAGGACCTGGGCCAGGATACATTCACAACATTTGTACTCTCTGACAAACAAAAACATTTGGAACAATTTACAATACACAGCTGTGTTATCAGGTTAGAAAAAATTGGTTAATAATAATAATTAATAATATTGTGCTCAGAAAAAGGTCAATTTCTATTTCTGTATTGTTATGAACACGCAAAACGGCTCTTAGTAGTTGTGCCTGCTAAGAGGCGAGTCACTTGTCTTCTCATTATAGTGTCTGGTTGTTTGCTTGCTTGTTTGCATACCAGAGAATGTCATTTCTACTAGTAACTCCAGGTGGTTCCATCAACAGAAAGTGCCTTAAAGAAACTTGTCTGTCTTGCTTAAAGAGACTTTTTGTAAGAAGTTAACACCAGGTGGCTCCCTTAAAGAGTGGCCTCATACAGAGTGCTTTAAAAAGCACACGTGTCTTTTTTGGCAGAAATATCCAGAAGGTGCTTTTTGGCAAAAATATGTTTTTTGTCCATAACCTCCTATGCTGAAGATTTTGGACACAAAGAAGTGCAATTTCTTTCACTCTGCACAAGTTTCTTGAGAAAAAAATTTTTGACCTCACTTTGCTCAGCATAAAGTTCACTCCTGCATGTACTGCTGTCTGAAAGTATCTTTGGATATGATCAAAATATACAGAAATATAGACTAACTTTAAAATATTTTACAATAATCATTGAAAAAAGTAAATTCATATTTAAAATTTATGTTAAGTGTTTTTTTATTGGAAAAATAGTTTTTTTTATGATTTTACATTTTCTTGTTTCTTATTTTCACAAAATGGGTGCATAAGGCCTGTAAAGAGACTTGTCTTAACAAGACCTGCCTTGCTTAAAGAGACTTGTCTTCATGAGACTTCCCTTATTAAGTCCTGCCTTTGCTTAACAAAAGCTATGAAATCTGGAAAGTCTCTTTCAGCAAGTCTCATTAAGCATACATATCTCTTTAAGCAAAACAGGTCCCATCAAGGAGTTCTCACAAGATCTCGCATGAAATGAGATGTGTGAGAGATTTGTTGACGACACTTCAGACCTGACATAATGCTGAGAAGCATTCTTGTCCATGCGTTTTCTTCTTCTAAATTAAAAACTGCATGGTAAAAATTCTACATTGCCAACTTTCTTCTGTTACGACAACTAAAGCTGTTTTAGACTATATTAAAAAATAACAGATATAAACAATTACCTTAAATGGTTCTCGAAGCGGGGCCCTGATGGCTTGGTGTCTGTCTATGCTCAGCACAACCAACATGTAGTTACTCGACATCATGACAAAACTCTGCAGAAACTTCAGTAGTCGGCACACAGCATCACCAAGAGCCCAGTGCCGTGCGCTGTATTCCCATATCAACTGTGGCAAGCAAGCTCCGAAGATAACGAGCAAGTCGGACAGGCACACTTGCAAAATCAGTGCGTTCACTCGGGATTTTCTGCGTCGGTTGAACCAAAGCCACAGAAGAACCAGTGCGCCGCCGATAGAGCCCAGCACAATGAAGATGTACAGAGCAGCAATTCGAATATCTTGGTCAAAACTAGCATCGTTCACGTTGGGTTTCGGCGTTGATATGCCGTCATACTTGTAAGCAAGGGTACCATTCGGAATTCCACTAACAGACACTTCTCCAATCGAGCTCCCATCGACCAGACTGGACCCTGTTTTGGGTTGAAGTGTGGCTGTGGACATTTTAGGTTTTTGAAACAAAGCGTGAATTGTTACTTTTATTGCCTTCCGCAAATCTTGATGCAATTTCAGTTAAATCAGTCACATGATGTTGTGTTTCAGAATCTCGCACATAAATTTAGTTCATTTCCACATAATTTTGGAATGCCTCACAACGCTCAATTGGTATTTGTTGAAATGCAGAGAAATTAAATGGCTCAGTTTATTTCAAGCAGATGCAATTTGCATGGTATTTGTTTTGGTTCAATTGATACAAGAACTGGTTCCATAAATCCTGATTCATCATCCGCATTCTCTTCTGTAACCCTTTGTTTTTATCCGGTTTCGAATCTTTTTGTTCCTTTCCAATTCAATTTCTTTCATTCACAAGGTGATAGTTCCAACACTCAATTTCCTGTTTTGAGTCGGAACATCCGTGGTTCTAAAACAAAAACGATACAAAATACAATTATTTCATATGTCAAACACATTCAGCAAATGTACAGTGTAAATTTTCAAAGCGCAGCGACCTCTTTCATCTTCCTCTGGTTCTCAGAAATTATCTCAAAAGGATGATACAAAAATATTGTCTTTACGTGAAACCCGATAGAGGAAATACACTATTCGACACGTTCAATTTACCTTTGTCGCAGCGTTTGCGACAAGTTATGAATTATTTCTTTTTTATTTAGTTTGAATTAAAGAGTACATCTGGGCGCAGACCTCATTCAAGCATCGTATTTGAACAACGAAAAGCTGTTGGAAATTGTTTGTTCGGACCATAAAAATTTTCGGGAGATTTTTCACAAGTTATTTACATTTCATTTTCCTCGGTTACAATCCAGTTTTTAGACTAATACATTATTGCAACAAGAGCTGCCGTCCCGTCATGGGTAAACCCAATCGAATGAATTTATAAGGAAAATGTCGGCCTGGAACCTTTTTCCATGCAGTTATATTGCAGGAAACGAATTAATTGCTGTTTTCAATTTAGAATTGTTCTGTCTTTTATTTGAACTATGTTGGTGATTTCCCTTGCTTGAGCATTTGTACTCGTCCTTTAGAATCCAGAAGCTGCACCAAAAACCTTGTCTTTACGTTTGTTCTTCATTCCCCTATTGCATTTCACTTGTGAATATCAATTCAAAAACATCTTTCATGACAAATTGGTTCCCACTGTAGGGTTTGCAGACATTGGGGTTGAAATGAACAAAGTAGACATAGTTGTATGTTTTCCCAATATATTAACTCAAACTTGAGATGACAGCCATTTTCATTTGAGCAGTAGTTTGCCGAAAAAGGTTGACATTATTACAATTTTTGCAGCCCAGTCGGACACATCTACGTAAATCTACACAGTCTGAAAAATCCCAATAACTCAAATATTGTAAATGCGGATACCTATTTAAATCGAACTTCAAATGTAATGGACCAGATACTCAAGGGAATTTGTAATCAAAATATCATTTTTGTTCTTCCTGTCAAATCATGATATTCGGCAATTTCAAAAATTGCTGCCGATAAATTGCACGCAGTTATTCGCAAGATCACGTAAACAAGAATACATTTGCATATTTACTTACTTTTTATGACATGAACAAATTCTTTTGTTTGTCGACAATTTAGTCGTTGCTAAGCCCTATTCGTTTTCAAAGTCTGCTATTGATAATTGAAAAATAGATGAAAAAAATTTGGCTCACACACAAAAGGTAGTCAGTTTTCTCAGCTGTGTCCTTTTTGGATGTTTTGTTGACTTTACCCTATCGGTATCTCATAAAGTTTTAATTAAACTTTACTCAGTGCAGACTTTCCGTGCCGACCAGACAAATTGACACAGGAACTATTAATGATAATACGCTGTATTTTATTACTGCTTTCAAAGCTGCAGATGTAAGATATACTTAATTTGCGACTTTATGAAGACACCTCGTTATTTGGATTGGAAAATTGAACAAAGTACGAGCGGCTTTATTTTCTAACGAACAAACGAAGGCCTTTGCAAGAGTCTCTGAAAGAACTCAAACTTTCCCGTTCTCTTCAAAGTGTGACCCTGGACAACAAGAGGTTACTGCATTTGAAATTGGAGCGTCGCCTTTAAAACAAGCTGTCTCCGCTATGATCCAACAATAAAAGTTTGATGTGTTTGAAACCTATTTATTTTTGGCAAGGGTTGTTTGTTGTCATGGTAATTGAAGTATTTGACCACCACGTCTGCAATTGTAGTTTTTGCATTTAAACTGAATATTTTTCTTTTATTGGGTGACTCACAGGACGCCTGTGACGCCCTGCAGATGTATACTCACCTGTGTGGATCTTTGTTATCTAATTTTGTTGAAATAGGTCAAGTATGTACGTTGTTCATATGATGTGCAACTTTCAGAAACAAGTCACGTCTGTTGTTTGGGGCTTAAAATTGATATTTACTGACCGCGTACGTAGTACGAGGGGAGGTTATGTTTTCACAGGTGTGTGTCCGTTCACAGGGGGGGGGGCGGGTACCCCAGCCAGGGGGGTAGCTAGCTTGGGGGGTACCCCAGTCAGTGGTACCCAAGCTGGGGGGTTACCCCCAGGCTGGGATGGGCTATGCCATGGTCGGTATACCTCTTGCATTCACGCAGGAGGACTTTCTTGTTCAATGATATTAATAGTAAAGAATGATATTCACATCAGAAAAGGACATGTATTATTGAATATTTCTCTTCTAAAGCCTTTTCTGTTGATGGTATATGTCTTTAATTGACGTAATTTAACTAGTTTATGCATGTAATCTATGTAAATTTTAATTTGAACATGCTGCACCATGTGCTTTTTTTCTATGGAAGCCATGCTCTTAAATTGGTCATTTCCTGTCTATTTCAGAAAATATTTTTGCAGTTTAAAACTATTATTTTATGTTTAGATAATGCCTACCAAGGTAATTGATAAATATATAAATTAGTCTTATGTACTTTTATCTGGATCCAATTATCTAGATCCAAACACATTGAAATAACATATGGAGTATGTTATTACACATGTTTATTTAGGACATTATCAAACACAAAATTTGGAGTAAAATGACTTTTCTTTATTACAAATATCATTTTAAGGTGACCAAATAAAAAAAATCATTTCTTTCTGTGAATTTCTTTTGCAAATATCATCCTTTTCATAGCTGATATCATTGCCCTAGGAGTGGCCTGATTTATATTTGGATATAACTTTTATTCCTTAACTCCTGTTTTCTTCTTGCAGCTATTATTTCCACTGCATTTGAATAATCATAATTATTCAGACCTTCTATCACAGATGTATTTTACATAAAAATGTCAAATATTTAAAAAAAGACTTTTTGAAACAGAAATCAGAAAACAGAACAGAGGTGGAAAATGGAGAAGGCATGAATATGCCTCCTCCAAAAATAGATTAAAGTTAGGTTCATATACAAACCAAATTTCAGCTTTGTAAAATGAACTAACTCTGTTTAGCAACCATATTCATCTGCATAGAATTTGACACACCTATTTTTAACTATTTTAATTAAAGAATAATTTTTGTTATTTCCTTTTTACTGATTTCACTGGTATTAGATGCAGTGACAGAACTTAATATAGTTAAATTCTATTCCTATTTCATGAAATTAAAAACAAATTTTGGAATCATAATCAACATTTTTGAGCAGCTTTATTGATTATAATTTTAAAGGAGATTAGTAAGAGATTCCAAATCTTCTTGTGTTCCAGGTTTTGGTACAGATTAAATCATGTAAAAAGAATTTGAGGTTGTGAAATAAGAGGCATAAATTTTGTTCAAAA
This sequence comes from Haplosyllis leylae, assembly GCA_038406175.1. Taxonomy (NCBI): domain Eukaryota; kingdom Metazoa; phylum Annelida; class Polychaeta; order Phyllodocida; family Syllidae; genus Haplosyllis; species Haplosyllis leylae. The sequence goes on along the minus strand of JBCAUG010630459.1, from coordinate 19,814 downwards.
TTGTACAAAACAGCTTGTTTAAATTGCAATCACTTTTCGCTAAGCTGTCCAAATTGTGTGTATTACACCATAAATGGTAAATATCATTAAAAATTCTAAAGGGCATAACCCTGTCCAAAATATGTGCATTACGCTATTAATATTACTTATCTTTCAAAAATTCAAATGGCAGTACGACTAAATTTCAAATTGCACTTAGCTTTTATTTCAGTTATCATTCAGACACTTAAATGGCATGTTCTTCAACATTCAAATTGTGAGATCAATAGAATGAGATGGGTTCAAGCTTCACAAAGCCTCTTGTCTAAATTTTACTTCATGACGTGGATACTGCTGTTATCTGGTTTCCAAAGCAATATTTTGCAAAACTAAGAAAAGTAAATCTTGGTCTAACTTTTAACACTCCGGATCCAGTGTGTTGAATTGACAGCTCTAAAGTTGAGAACATCTCAAAGATGATTGATTAATCTAAATTTGGGAATTGCAAAAGGCAACATTTGTTTCATTTGTGGCTTTCTTAAAATTGTGTTTTTTGTTCAGGATTTGAGAAATGATTTAGGATTTTGGAACTCATGGCCTTTTAGTCTACAACAGCTGAATTTTAACATTACTGTTTCAGAGACAAAGGTATGGAAACTAACATATCTCCATGAGAAAATTCCAGTTCCAGCCAGGGGCGGATCCAGAACTTCTCCTTGGAGAAGGTGCCAACGCCCAGCCGGGGGTGCCTACCGAATATATTAATAAATTTTACCAAAAAAACTGTATGAAATTAAAGAAAATTTGTAGGGGAGCGTCCCCCCCCCTAAGATCCGCCACTGCCAGCAGAGAATGAGGTTGAAACCTGGCAGTTGGCAGGACACAGAATTTTGAAATTGATCAATGAACGCTGATATGATATGTTTTGTTTCTCTTTTGGTGTGTCTGCTCCGGTTTCACATGACAAATGTTTCATTTGAGTAGTCACTTGAAAGCTATGAATCTTTTCTAAGTTTTTGGTGAATTGAAAATCAATCGTTCCATTTCTACTTAATGAAAACAAGACAGTCCGCCTGCGTGAACGCAAGAGGCATACCGCTTGCCGTGTAGCAAGTGCTCACTCTGCTGTCGTATCCTTGGGGGGGGGGGGGTTACTCCGGTACTGGCTAGGGGGGTACCCCATCCTTGGCTGGGGGGTACCCCAGTCCTGGCTGGGAGTACCCCATCTTTGGCTGGGGGGTACCCCAGTCCTGGCTGGGAGTACCCCATTCCTGGCCAGGGGGGTACCCCGGTCCTGGCTTGGAAATACCCCATCCCTGACTGGTGGGCGGGGGGGGGGTTACCCCCTATGAAAGGACAGACGCCTGTGAAATCAGTACCTTCCCATCGTACTACGTACGCGGACAGTAATGAATGGAACAAAATCCTCTGAGAAATTGACAGCATACATGTAGTTGTACGAAACATTAGTAGCTTTTTTGGGGTGTGCGGTAAAAGGGGTAAGTGAGGGTGATGAGTGTCATCTTCCATTGTTTGGATCTACTAATCGATCATTGTTAATAGGTTTAATGTTACACCAGACCTTTTCGCTGGAGAGAATCAACACTTGTTTCGTCTTTGTCTTGCTTTTGAAAATAACTGATTTAGTCCCCACACATTTTAAGGGTCTCTTTCATTTCATTTCACCGAAAAATAACACATCAAATGCGATACGTATCGCCCTTCTTGAAACAATTAAATTGGATTCATTCATCATTACTAGCTTCAGTGTGGATTTTGAGTGTGTAGGATCACCTTGAGTATTTTCTTTTCCTTTCATTTTGATAGTACATCTGTGGAGTAAACAAGGAGATTGGATCCAATAGAAATGTTTTATTCCAGACATTCCTTTTTAACAGTGTCATGTGGAGCTCTTCTGAGAAATTTAAACATAAGATGGTTCTTCTCACAACCAAAGTGTCCTCAGAAGGAACCCCTAAAAAGCTAGTTATGTGGACCTGTCCTGTTGTAGACAAACCCAATTCGTAACTAATACAGTCATACTTGGAAAAAGTGTTAACTTTAAACATATTCACAACATTAAATTTAATTATGAATGAATTTTTCTAATCTACTTCATTTAAAGTTCCACCGCACCTAATTACAATCTAATTTGATGAATAGATTTTGGTGCTAGCTAGCTGAAAAGAAATGATTTGGTTTTATTGATTCGACAGAATTTCCAGATCTATTCCTGGAATATTGAACATTTAGCCATCATTTAATATTTCAGTTCATATGTTTTCCAGGTTTACTGCTTTTCAAGCATTACTGTGAAAACGCAATCAGTTTCCAGCTTCATGAGACATGAAATCAGAGGGGACTAATGAGAACTACTCTGGACTTATTGCAAGAATTTACTACACAATTCTGCCAACGAAAATGGCACGGGAATTCATGAGAAATAATTAACTTTCCCCAGTTAAGTATAAATATAGTCACCACAATGAACAACATAGAACATCCTATGAGAATAAATTTTCATTTAGGGACATTTTATATTCTACTTCTCAAAAACGAATCGATTACTTGTGTTCAATTATTCTAATCATTGTCAAGCCAAGCTTCCATACAGGTTGGAGAAATGTAATCTTGTTACCTCCCGCATCCGAAGTAAGGGGAAGGTAATGTTTTTACAGGAATTTGTCTGTTAACTGGGGGGGGGAGGGTTACCCCGAGTCTCTGGTCCCTGGTCCTTCCCCAGGGGATTGGTACCCCAGTCAGGCCTGTAGATGTCCTAGGGGTACCCACCCCTGGACTGGATACGCTGCGAACGGTACGCCTCTTGCGATCGCCCAAGAGGACTGTCTTGTTTGAATTATTTTGTGTGCGAACTATCGCAACTTCCATTAGAAGGTTTCCACCGATGTAGATCCATGGTGTTTAACCGGAATTTACTCTGAACTTTTTACCGATGATCCCTACAAGGAGCATTATTCTTTGAAATATCAAATGTTTTCACCCATATCAATAGCGGATCTACACAGAAAATATTTGTGCGCGGCCCTTGTGCGACCCAAAACTTCATTGAACTTTGAGGAAATATTTGGCAAAATGTAGGATTGGCGCTCCCGAACTGCGGATAATCCTGGATCCGCCTCTGCTTATTACACTTACCCTCGCACTGATTTTCTGCTGTCACCTCTTGTGTCTCGTATCTTAATTGGACGCGTTGCTTTCTTTCTTTCATTCACTACAATATAGAAAGTGTCATTACAGCTGTATCTTAAACTAGACATAGCAGCGATTCAAGAAAATGGTAACATTTTCTCGTTAAACTTTGATCAGCTTCATTTCTCTTTTGGGACATTTATTTTTACTTTAAATGCATATAAAATGTGCAAAAATTACTACCTACTTAAATTTTTGTCTCTACAGTCTTCAGTGTTGCTTTCTTGATTTTATTTAGCCTCAAAACAAATGCAGATATGACACCTGCTGAACTGTAACATTCCAGTTTTTAGGCCATATTAAATTCAGTAGTGTAGCACTGAAGATTTGAATAGGAAATCAGAACTGTAGTGTAAATTTTACACATTTTAATCTTTACTTCAAGCACAAAAAAGACATAAATAAAGCAGATATGAGAAATTGATTGAAATTTTTGAAATTGATATGAATTTCTCGTTTTGTGAGGACTAACCGATAATGTTATGCCAATCTTTATAATACATGTGATCTTCATTCTCATATTAAGATTGTGTAAGGGATTTGGTATCTATTTGACACCCCCAAATACCAATATATGAAATAAAACTAAATATAGACTCTATTTTCCTCAAATTATTGTACAATGTTGAAGCCTTGGGTATTCATTGTAGAACAGTCATAATAATGTCAATAGAGGCTAATAATAGTAATTACCAGTGCTAAGAATATCTCCCAAGAAATTGTTGACACTGTATGCTGGGAAATTTCACACAGAGGAAAGACCATTCATCCACCCACAACAAGAAAGCGTATCTGAAATATCCTATGTAAAGCTGACACTTCTAATGAAAAGCGGATGTTCCCATAGACTGGTGTGTAAAGATGGATATAAATACGTATCGATTAGTTTGACATGGGGAGACGTCATCAGCAGGCTTTGATAAATGGGGATGTTAAGTATAGTTACTCTGAAAAAGGGAGAGGCCTTCCACAAGCCATGATTCATTCAAAGGAATTGCTCTGAACTCCATGCGTCTATTCAAGATAATACCGAAGAGTTTTTATCGCTTTCCTGTTCTTGGCTCGATCTAGATCTATATCAAATAGATACTAATCTCGCTGTGATTTCCAGTGAATAAATGCCCATCCAGAATGTAAGAAATAAGCTTACAGCATTTTTATTTAAAACTCACTTTGTCTTCCAAAAGACAAGAAAAAGTGTCAGTTTTTGTTTTGATAAATTGTGGCTTTGTAACAAAAGACCTGTGCAACAAATGTGGATGGTATGAATGTCAACAGATCTGTCGTCAAGGGAGGCGATGTGCATGTTTCCCTGAAGTACTAGGTCTGGAATTGTTTATGCATTAATTGATTGTAGTCTACGGACCGACTGAACTTGGTCATACAGGAGGAAGATTATCCAATTTCAACTGAACTTGTAGTGATCACTCAATTCTGACTGGAGTTTACAATGGTGGTCTATGAAAAATAGATATTTGCAACCGTGGGGCAAAATTGTGGTCATTTATCCATCAAGATGATATTACAGATTATGCTTCATTATCTGTGAATTAATTCCCTTTGCACAGCCACATGAGCTCATACTATATAAAATTTGAATAATTATAATTTATATTAGTGTCTGTGGGGTTTGCGTCGTTTTTCACCTGATTTGCAACTCGCATATCGTAAAAACTATTAATGGCCTATAATACTTCAAAAGTGGAGGTTAAATAGATCTACCACTTGGCACGTGCACTGAACCTTCTCTTTCCATTTGCAAAATACACATCTGCTGTCAAGCATTGCTGACATACAGTGGTCTATTTGCTCTTCAGGCAAGCTGATAAATCTCATTTAATAGTCTTACTCAACGCTTCCTGCATTGCGTTAAAGTTAGCTTCAGCCATGTTGTGGTGGAAAGTAATGTAAAATTATGATGAGGCACCACATCATAGGATTATGTTTTTGTCATAAAATGATCTAATGACGTTTGTGGTGGATAGTGTTTACGAATGACCGTCCTGACGAATTGTCTGTTTATAGTGGATAGTTAATAATTTGACACAACTCAAATCCATTGCCTCGAAAACTATCGTCTTCAGCGTCCATCTTTTTAATGACCTATCTTTACTGGACCAGAAGACGGCTATAGCCCCTTTAGTCCTCGTCGGATCAGCTACTACAGCTGTGTCGTATTATTAATTTTACCACTGCTGTAATTAGTTAATGGAATTCATCATGAGAGACTTTATCCGGACAGAGAACCAATAGATCTTAGCTGTGAACTTCTTCCGTTATTTCCATCTATTTTCTGCACCAATTTGGATTCTTCTAAGTACTTTTAACATTGAGAGATCTAATACAAAATATTGAAAATATTTCAAATGGGTAGCACATCTGAAATGCGTCCTTGGGGCTATGACATGTAGACTACTACGTCTCTTAAATGACTTCTGTACAGTTTTCTGGCTGACTACATCCTGTTCTGCAGGACGAAGATTAGGTTACTAAGTACAGCTTCAAAGAACTGTGTAATGAGGTCTGATGACAACAGAGGTACTCTCCTAATGGTGAACAAGACTCCTTGAATTCGCTATGATGTGAGTCCCTAGTCTTATTTGAGCTACTGCTAAATTTGAATGAGAATTCACTGTTTTGGATGAGTTACATTAGTGCTTCCTTGGAAACATTGTGCTTTCAGTTTATCTAATGAGTAAATGATGGAAGCATAGATGGGTGAGAAGTGAGTTAGCCTAAGAGACTCAGTGTGTACAATCAGAAAATTACATTAGTTCAGGAAAATTGGATCTCAAGCTGAAGTTAGATGTCGTCATTGCAAAATAAGTTGTTTTTTCTCACCTGGGCCTAACTGCTTGCGATAGATTCAGGCGGACTTTACCATATTTGAACAATGTTTTACCACGCTGGCTTTCAGTGATGTCTGTTACAGTTGTTCTCTTGTATTTGTTGTCAGTTCAATATTTGATCAGATGTTAGTTGTATTTTTCGAAAGTAAACAAAACATTTAAACCATGAAACCTACCTGGATTTTTGTCACATCCCCTTTTTACAAATCCATCCACCGTACAATTGCAGCTATTCCTCTCAGTTTTTTCTAGATTTGCTGAAGGCAACTTGCTGATTAGAATGTCTAACGGTCACAACGAACGAACCCTGTATATTTGGTCATGAATGTCATGTATGTTTGAATTCTGAAACTGCAAGAAATGTGTAGATGGGATCTGTAGTTAATCCCACGTATCTACTCTGAGGGCGACTGCGAATTGGTGCTTTACAATGTTACAACGTGGTTGTCCCCAGAAAACAACTATTGACCGTGAAACGCACACTGCTTCAAGTTGAAGACAAGGACAGCTGCTTGAGGCCAGTCACGATTCAGCTTTCACAAAAGCTGTAAACCCATTTGTGGTTCTTGTTTAGAGGGCGTAGAAATTTTGTGGCTTTTGTGGGGCTACGTCAAGTAAACATTTAGAAGTGAATAACATAATAACTGCCATGACTGTCCGCACTATATCTCAGTAAGTACTTACCAATCTGTATATTTCTGTAAGTTCTACAGTGGGCTAGGAATTTCCCGTGGCAAATCCACAGGCAAAATTTCACACTAATCCCAGGAACATTACTAGCTGTACGTAGTATTTACCAGCATTTCGCGTATTTTGAAGCACACTGATTTGTAGGGTTAAACAAGGAGGTTTGACCCAATAGAAATGGTTTGTTCCAGACACCTTTTTTGCATGACTCTATATGGCCTTGTGTGGAACTTTTCAATAAAACTTTGATGTTTATAAGCTCGGGTCCTCTTCAAAGTTTCTCAAGAGACAAGAAATCCCACAAATTTTAGTAATGTTAAAACTCCTTTAAGAACCCCATATTACTTATTAGGCGAACATGTAGATCCTCCAGAGATGACTGTGTAGTGGTCCTACTGTATTTATCTGTTTTCATGGACGGTCTAGTTTTAGCATTTACTTTTCGGTCAATAGCCTCAAGGGAAGCAAACTCATGCAGTAAACTGCTGTCCCTCTATTTACATGAATACATTTAGTCATCATAAAATTACAACAGACACAATGAAGCGGTATTTGCATGTCTAGGGGCTTTGCCGTCAGAGTGACCGAAGAAGATATGTGCTCTAAGTGAACACTGATACTTCAATCACGCTGGAGCAGAGCAACACCTAATGATCCACTTGAGGTGAAAATTGCCATTTAGTTGCAATCTGTTGCCTTCCCATATTTGTGGTTAAATTCCCTCATTGCTGTGCTAACAAATTGGCATGGATTACCATGCAGTCGCGGAGAGTAGAGACTCGCCGCTCCTGGACTGGGAGAAATCTGTCTGATTCACGCGAGAGATGTCCACTTTCTATCCACTGAGATTACCTTTCCGAATTCAGAGCCCCCGGACAGTCATAAATTGCTAGTTTGTTCACTAATCATTTTACCAATGTCCATGACAATTTACCATTTAGTGTGTAAAGCGAATTGTGGAAGAGTACTTTTCCTTTGAAGGATGACGTTTGGTCAAGTACCTGTTAGATTAAAATTTATCTGCAGTTACATCCTTTGTCAACAACATGTCAAAGAAATTTGGAATTATTTCTATCAGATTTACAAAAAAGCTAAAAATGAGAAAGATTGCTGTCTACAGCGGATACTTCTTTAAATAAAAGTCACAAAACTGAAAGTGAAAAGAACGATTTATTATTAGACGAAACAACGATATTGAAACCACAAAATGCAGACTGTATCAGAGAACAACTTTGCTATACATCGCTAAATAGTCTCATTTTAAGTTGAGACCAGCAAAGGGGGCATCACAGCACATTTGACTCAACTTTGAAAGCGCCGTTTAGGGTGATCACTCTTTGTCTCCAGGAGCTGCAGACGTCTTGTTGCAGTTTTGCAGAGAAAACAATTTTCCAATTTTTTTGTAACACGCAGTCAGTAAATATATTCGATCATCCTTTCTGGCCAATTTAAGAAAATGCCACACTTATATGGTGACAAAAGCAAAATTGCCTATTGCGCCGTTTGAGATTATGTCTAGAATTTAATTTTAGCACTTTGCTCCAAAGACTTTAATCTGTTTATGGATCAATGTTTTCAAGTCTGATGTGATTGAGTCCCTCATGTTAACATCAAAACCTTCGGATGCTAAGTTTAAATTGCTTTAGAAAGATTACAGACAAAGATTTCCAAAGGAATCAACTTGAGATTTCACCAGAAACATAACAGGCGAGTAAAACCGGAAGTGCTTTTGTCATGGCACGCACCTCTGTTCAGATGGAATCTGAAAGTAATCTCTTAGTTCCAAACGATCCACTTTCATCTCTCACCATTCTATTTTGTTAATGGCGTTGTAATTTAACGTTACATGTCTGAATTTTATTCCTTGTATAAATCTGTGGCAAAGGTTGTAGTATCTTTTCAATTGTTGCGAATTAAAAGACGGTTTTCGGACATCAAGTAGTAGTAATTGGAATTTAAAGTCTTTGTTGACAAACGTAACTGGACGTGCGGAATGAGACACATCAGAAACAGTAAAGCAGAAAATTAAACATAAAGTTATGTTGAAACATCTGCTCACTCGAGTACTTGGCATTTCATCATGAATACAGTTCTGAATAAAAGTGTTCAAACTTAAAACATCTGTGTAACTGTTTCCTTTTTTAAAGAATTTATAGGAAATAAAAATAGAAAAAGTGATAAACCATACATAAAGTTTACAGTTTAATTCACACACAAAATCTAATTTTCTATGTCTATTGTCTGGCATTTTAATTCTTCATGCCGTATCGGGTAAATTGAGTTACCAAGTTTTCTTGCCAAGACTCTTCTGAATGAATTGTCACCATCTTGATGAGCACAAATGTGGAAATTGCAAATTTGGGGCACCTCTATTATGGGACACAAAACCCACAAAAGTGTTAGGAGTATAGACTTATTACTCGTTCAATTTCACGAGAAGTCATTCCTACAAGTAACAAAGAATAAAAATAGTAATTAAAAGCCAGATGGGCACAAATTTTTAACAGTACTGTCATGTTTATCTTTTTAAAAATGTTCTCTACATTTCTTTAATTTCTTATGGTTTCCTTTTTCGCTTCACAATTAATTGCCATGAATTCCTCTCACATGGAGAACCTGGGAGGCTTGGAGGCAAGAGGCATGCGATAAGGTTTTATTTCAATTGATTTCTCTATCTGTGAAGAAATATTCCTACTTCACTCCAGTCGAAGGTCTTTTGTGCATTCTAAGCAGTCTGCGGTCAATGTGGGCATTGTCGCTATTGGATTCTAGGAGGACATGAAATGGTTATCATTGCTTTCTTTTATTCACACAGACTCGTATTTTGAATTGCAAGGCCTAATTACTTTCCACATTAAAAAACATCTTGAGCGCTCTTGAGGCTGTGTGGACCATTTCAAGGCGTTTTCCTACCTATCATGTTTATTCAATTGAAACTTCGATGACCTTGGCGGGGACTTAATACTTTTTCAGAATGTTTTTATCTGAGTTCAATGAAAACCGCTTTCATAAAGCTAAATTACATAATAAAATAAACTGAAGGAAAATCTGAGACACATTCCCTTGCTAGCTGCAGGTGTTGTCAATAAAAAGCATCCGTTTCATGTAGCTTCCTGTCGACCCTTCATAGTTTATTAAAAAGCACAACAGGGAGAAGAGGAGAAAGCTTTATGTTGTATGAGAAACAATTATTGCAGCAAAAATCTCATTTCACTCGCAACAAATAGGAGACAATTGGTCTGGTTCCCATCCCTGTCTTGGACTAGTGTGAACTGTTCTGTATTAGGATCCATTAATCCCATTCCTTGTACCTGTCCCAGTCCCTATGCAGTGTTAATAAGCCAAAAGACACACATGTTGAGCCTAAAAGACCACAATTGGAAACGAGTCTTCAAGAAAGCTAAGAGCACATTCCAGTTTACTAGTTCATCAAAGAACTAACAATACAAAGTCAAAAATAAGAAGATTTTGCGGTAAGCTTATTTTAGCTTGAAAATCTTTTTGTAGTCATCAGTTCAACATTAACAGTCAATTCTGATTTTGCAAATATCATTCCATGCTCCTTTGGCTGATAGGTTTAAAAGAGATGTTCCCAATAAATTTCACTGAATGGAATAAATCATGACAAATCCATAATTCACAAAGAAGCAAAGCAGAACACAAAGTATCCCTTGGGCGTGACACAACAGGTTGTTTGTCATGTGAGGAAAACAATTTTTATCATAAATCGGTCAACGATCTAGTCTAGTATATTGTCCATTGTGTTGGGCGTGGATCTTATGTTAATTTTTAGCAAAAAGCTACTTCCATCAGAACCTGTTAAATGTCCCCAGATTTCTTCTGAGTCGATCATTAATAACAAAGTACACAGACAGGAAATGAGATTTGAAAGTACGTGTTCAGGTGTTGGAACTTGAGAGGTCCATATCAACCTCAGCTTTGTAACTTTCCCAAACTCTTACGTTTTTAGATGAAACTACAGGTAATAGTGTTTCTGCACAATATGATAACTTATATACTGATCATTATTTCATCACCAGAGACAAATACCAAAGTTGTTTCTAATTAAATGAGTCAGTGCCAAAGCAGCCTGCATTTAAAAACTACAGATATGCTGATTACAAACCGAGGAGAAAAAGGACTGCAGCAGTACTTGTGAATAGTTAGCATTCTGAACGGATTCGTTTACCATTTCAACATCTTCAAATTAGTCTGCCGACATTGTTGTTCAAATGGTCAACAGCAAGGGTTTAGTTACTATTCACGTATGAGGGAAAGTAAAAATTTCACTGAAATCTGTCTGTGTATTTGTGCCGACTAAGACTTGCTTAAGTGGTCAAAGTCCTCCCAAGGTTAAGGTCAAGGTTACACAAAGTTCCATATTTTGGCGGCGGGGGGCGGGGGGGGGATTTGTTCAAATCAAGTTTCATTTCTAAGTCCTATGGCCTTGACCCTTTCAGTGACAACTTGGGCGAAATTGAGACGTCCCAGTGTCCAGCACAATATCTCCCTTGCGGAACTAGCAGGGACCATAAAAACTGCTATATTTTACTTGCATCACTTTCACAATAAGGTCAATGGATGTTGTCAGCATTTGGGACTTCTTCTCACTTTGACATTCCATACTGCCTGTCTCCGGAGTAACTAAGGTTACAAAGGGAATACAGCCAATTATCTACCAAGAAAGTCTGTAATTTGACACTTATGCAGGACTTTATCCAGACGATGACTCGTTACAGGCAGAAGAAGGTCAGAGTCTGATGTGAGAGTTCGAATTGCACTCAAAATTCGATGACAGAGAAGGAGTATTATGCTAGAGTTTCCAGACCCAGCTATTCTTTTGACTTGTCCTTAAGAAATTGTACCTAGTTCTTCTGTCAAAAGAGTGTTTTGCTTCTTAAAGGGTACAATGGATTTATAAGACAAGAATCAAGGTAAGCCGAATGAATGAAAAGGGAATGTTTTTCTAGGAATCGTTATTGTTTTTAGAACGAATTAATTCCGATCATGTAAGAAAAATATAAACACTAAAAGATAGCTTTCTGAGATAATTTGATGTTTTTCCCAAAAATTAAGATGTGTTGCTGGTTTGGTTTAAAAGAAGACAGCATATTGCACTGGATTATAAATGTGGTAAAATACTCAAAGGACAAAATTCTTATTTTACCAATCTTGCAGTGGTTGGTTCCCCACAGTACACCACATGTTGTGTTTATGTTACCAATCATACTGTACGGAGAAGTTCCATTAGATGCTATTACACCACATCTGTTGGGAACAGAATATCTCTACAGTTTGTGTAAGTTGTCGATATGTTGCACATTATGTCAAATTCATACAGATAAATAGTTTCTATCCAATATCCATGACTATTTTTGCGCAAAATTTGCTGTAAAAAAATATTCTTTTTGAAAACAGGAATTTCATATTTTGCTAGGTGTGGGAGTGTATGTCACAGATGTGCAAACCCACTTAAAAAGTACGTCACAATAATTTAATAAATTAAAATTATGTTACAAGGACAATAAGGAAAGAATGCTTTAATTTTACCTAGCAGATCTGAAGGAATCTAGTCACCATATTGAAAACGTTACCTAAATCTAACTCGCCAGTGCCTTTATTCAAAGCATGTTTTTCACCACAATGGAGTTGACAGATCAGCAAGCTTGTGTGAAAGGTCCGTGTCATTTGTCAAAGTGCACAGCTTCAGACCGGCTTAACATCTTGCAATTCCTATCTGCAAGCACCAATTTATATCTGCAAACAATTTATGTCACTGCCAGAACAACGCAGGGAACGATGGTTTGGTTATTTAACTGAGCCCTCATAGTAAAGAGGATACTGTGAACTAATGGGAGACACATACTGGCAATCTTGATGTTATTTTACCCTGCTCTCTGAAGATCATTGAAGACAAATAAGTTTCTTCAAATTACCGATTACATATTATTAGTTTCATTTTCTCAGTAATATCATGACTACAGAATTTTTTAGTTGACTAGTCAGACACATTAGTCAACTAATTGATGATACTTCCTCATCTGTACAAAAACAGATCCCTTCTAGACATCTAATGGCATCTTTTTGTTCTCCTTCCTGTTTCAGTTGGTTTTAGTACAGTCATATGTATGTACATGTGCATACGTTTCAGTAAATTTGTGGTAAATTTACAGGTAACTTATGAAGTAATAAACTAATAAACAGTTCAATTCTGAATATAATACTTTTTAGTAGTCGAGTAGTCGTAGTTGTAGTGCTTACATTCCTACATTTTACACATGTGACAAATTTAATGTAGGCTAAGCACCATGCGAAAATTTAATATTTGATGTCATACTATGATATATTTGATGTCGAGATTCTTCTTGCTAATTGCTGTGTTGATGTGAGATTGTTTTACTTACAAAAAATCAAGCAGGAAACTTAAAAACTGACACTTGCTTTGAACTTAACACTTGCAGTCGTTTGATATCAACCTGGTGCTCTTTTGTCAATGTTTTAATTTTGATAACACATTTTGGCCTGCCTTCGTTTCGATACATTATTGAGAGGCAATAAAGAGAAGCATTTTTATTGCCACTTTGAGTTTTCAAAATGCTATAGTGGTGGTGCTTTACATTTGCGCCAATAATTTGGTCAATTAAACTTCCAGATGACCGTAGGTTTCTGAGAAAGCCCTGGAGACGTGTGGTGATATAGGATGATGATGGAAGAGAGCAGATTAGACTAACAATGAAGCAATCTATTCCTTCCGTAAACAGGCTTTCCTGATACCTTTTCCTCAGTATCAGCTTGAATATCATTATCAGTCCGGTAGGAGCTGCTGCATCGTCTACATACAATACTTAAACATTGCTACGACTCAAGCCATTAGGAGATTTCTTATGCATTCCGACAACGAATACGGGCCAATTGAATCCCCTGTTTCACACCTCTGCAGAATTTAGACTAATAGTGAATAGGATTGTAGCGCGGTAGTGCACTGATTGGTTGGCGGCCAATGCACAATTTTCTCCTAATGATGAAGCAGGGGATACGCATCATGCGTTCACACAGTAAGTCTTTCATGTTTGTATTCAGACTTGTGGCAGGACGTTCTACTCCTTGCAATCGAGTTTTTCAAGATAAGATCACATTCACATTTTATGCCGGAATTTGCATGAAGAAGTTCCAAAAAATTTAAAATGTTACCTCCCGTGGGATTTGAACTCACAACACTGACCATCATTGGATCTAAGGTTGAATGCTTGTCTTAAAGCATGTCTGATGTAAATTCTGTCTTAAATGTGAAATTGGATCTTATTGTTAAAAACTCGATTACATATTTTAATGTTCTTTTAGGGGTTAAATAATCTTTTTGCAATCCCTTTATCTGTAGTCATGGAATTTAACAATAGGTTAAAATTCTACGTACATGTGTCTGCTAACCCTAAAATAAGCATGTAGAAACAACTTGATATTTCCTTCAGTGATGTCGTCCTCATAATATAAATTGTTAGACAATTTCCCACAGTTCCTAGTACAACAAGTATTGGTCTGATTATAATCTGTATCAATCTGGCTATTTCTCCGTTGGTCCAAATAAATGTATCTTTGTTAACAGTCGGGTTTATTATTATTGGAGATGAATTATAATATCCAGTAGAATCAGTGGCAGAATAGGTCAAAGTCATCTTGGTTTCCATATCAAATATCATCTGCAGCATGTAAGAGGTTTGTGCCTCCTTTCTCGAGTATTTTAAACCGACTGCCACTGGAACGTGTGATCTTTATTACCGTATGTGTTCATATTCTACTAAAACCAGCCTTTACCATTTAATCTCTTGATTGGTGGTGTTTGAATCATGTCACTTAGATGAATAAATTTGATGGCGGGGAAACCTACATTTTCCTCCTCTGCAGGGTGTAGGAATGTAGTTGCTTCCCCGCTAACAGTAGTTGAACACTAAGCTCGGGCCCTAATCAATACTCTTGTGCATCGAAAGAATAAACTTTAAATTACTTACTGAAACTCTCGTAGTTTTCACAATTCGTTTTGGAAATGTATTATTCTGCAACATATTCCAGTTGACATGGCTGTCTGTGGCATTGAATGAAGTTGATTAGAATTAGAAGTGTTTGATAAAAATAAACACTACTTGAAGGAAATAAAACATTTCAAATGAATCAAATCAATAGTACAAACCAATACATTACCTTTTTAGGTAAATATTAAACATTTACCTACAGATACAGAAAAATACACGGAACGGGAAAAATTTGGCCAAATAATATGTTGGTACCCCCCAACTTGGAGGTTGGCGCACCCCCCTCTGGGAAATCCTGGATCCGCCACTGATCTGTGTCTTACTTGCCCGTTAAAAATACTTATTTCCGTAGTGTGGTTATTGCTTTCATAGATGTAAGACTTCTATGCATTCAACTACGGTTCTTCCCCTTGTTACAGGAGTGTTGCATTAAAATATTCAGAAAAGTTGGAACTGATTATTTTAGATAAAAAGTGATTTAACTTCGGTGTCGCAGTAATTGGAAATCTTTGACGTTTTTTTAATTAAAAATAATTAATTTTAGTTTGGTGTCAGCAATGTAGAAATTTAATAGCTTCACGTTGTAACAGGTTGAAGTGTAGCTGTATGCGACTACAAGGAGCTAGAGATGCATTACATGCATTTCTGCCCTAATGCGGTCAGTACGTGTAGCCTTCAAAGCAATTAGCTCCCCAGGCTCTTGCATGCCCTTGTCACATCCTTATCATGTGTTGATCACATGCCTGTCATGCACAGCTCCCTAATGTCAGCCAATCACAGCAAAGGTGGCACATGCACATTCCTGGTAGCCAATCAGGACCATCGTGTGATCCTTCCAGCCAATGGCAGTGTGACATGTAAGACTGTATTCCTACTCAACCCCCTGCAAGTTTAGACAATTACCCACTGGTGTGATTTAGATGAGGTTACTGTCAAACCAAGACAGTGTGCCCTTCTACCTGTAATAACCACAATCCACACTAAATAGCTCTACTCCTTTGTCGAGCTCCCCTTAGTGACCTTGGAACTACTTTGTGTGGTAGCCTTGATATGCTGGTGGTTAGGCAGTAGGTATAAAAGGCAAGCATGGCCTATGAAAGTAGGACCTCTAGAAAAACCATTAGACTGTTAAGTACCAATAGCAAACAGCAGAAACTTCTCAGGTATTGAGAAGGGCTAAGCCTAGCTCCCAGCCCTGGATCTGCCAAATTGCATATTTGGGCTATTTGGGCCATTTTAGACACCTTATAGATCTCAAAGGCAGGAGGAGTTAACTAGCTCCCCTCTACACAACCTGTTACTTAAAGCTACTTAAATATCATTCTCAGATGTCTGTAAAGAACTGTACAAGTAAATGTACAGTAAATGATTGTTCTTGTATTGCAGAGTTTCTTAGCTGTATCACTCATGTGCCAGTGTATCCCTACATGTGTAGGTGTATTAAGTCATGTGTATCCACAATAGTGTGTAACTCCCTTCCCAGTGTGTATTTCTGTGATAGTGTTTCCTGCATGTGTAGCCCCCTGCTACAGTGTGTTCCAGTATTTCTGTGCATAATTAACTCTTTCTGATGGAGGTTTGCTGCATTGCAAGCGCTAGCTCCCCAGTTAGCGTGTTTCCTGTTGCAATTGTATTTTTCATATAACCAGTTTTAGAAGCAACAATAAAGACTGTACTTAAGCTGAGTGTTTGTATTCTTCATCTGCGAAGGTACTGGATACCATTGAGCCAGAATCCACTAATGCACAGAAATTTTGACCTTTTAATTTTACTTGAGTTTCATTAGGTTCCCCTATTAATCGAACTAAAGGAGGGTACCGATCGTCAAGGGAAGATGTTTACCATAGGAGTGATCTGGGACTACTAAAAACAAACAATCTTCTTCGAAAGCCTTTACCTCGGGTATTTTCAAATGAGCCTTCACATATCTAAGATAAGGGACAGTGATTCCACTGGCCCCCTCCATAGGTATGAGAGTTTGCAGTTGCTTGATTTCTAATTGGAGTGCATTAGCTAAAGGGACAGTTATTTGTGCAACTTTAGCCCCCTGCCCAGCAATACAGATTAGAGCTCCTTCCTCACAACTAGGTCTAGTGCATGAAATAACACCCATAAACACCTGCTGTCACCCCCTGAGATGCAAAGACTCTTGCTCTGACTGCTGACCACAAGGAGCTAAGTTTAAACTGGTACTTAGAAAACTCCCCAAAGTAATAGTTGGTGGCACCTATCATCTGTCAATCTATCTGTCCATCTCTCTCTCTCTAGCTATCCATTCAGCTAGCTGAAAACCTATTCCCATCCACTAGCTATCTATCTATCTTTCTATCCATCTAATTATATATATTAAGTTTCATCTAACTACCTATCTAGCTATCCGTCTGTCTAGTTGGCTATGTATCTATTTGAGGTGGTGTCCGATCATAAACTGTCTTTCCAAAGCACTTTAAACAGAAGTCAGGGTTACTACGACATAGAAAACAAGGAATTTGAATGTCCTTTTTTCACATAAAGAAAACAGAGAGGATGTGCTTGAATGATTGCAAATCACCAAAAACATGGTTGATTTACCTCCTGCACGAGGAAAAATGGTGGTTTGAAATTAAGGGATAGATAGCCCTCTGGCTTTGTAGCAATTTTTTTTCAAAAAAAATTTGGAGTACACAAGTCGTTTTTGTGGGACCACTGATACCCCTCTTTTGCACTTCTGCTGACGTGTACTCTGGGTTTTAGAACCAGGTTTAGTAGGGGGATAAACTCCGTACCCATGAGGAATGAAGTTATTTTTCGAGACATCGTCATATGAGATCAGTTTACGTTCGATTAGTCAATTGTCCCTGCAAGAGTTTGACTTGAATCATGAAGGGTACGTGTCACTGCTGGGTGATGACTGATAGCGTGTGCATGAAAAATCAGAAAAAATTTAGATGAAATGCAGGACAACACGGGGAATTTTGTCTTCGATAGAGTGTGGCAACCCAAGAGGTCTTTTGAATATTGTTTACACAAACATGATCTGGATGATTTTCTTTTCAGGTTCATCCAGCCGAAGCGAGAGTTCGACTTAAAAAATCTTCAAGGATTTGACCCCAAATGTTTCCCAGAAGAAAGACGGGATTTAGAATGGGAATATTACAGTGGCGTCTAGCATGTACATTTTCAGGAGCACATCTTGTCAATGGAATTATTTGCCGTTTTGAGAAATGCACTGCGTCACGCTTATAACGAGTAAAAAGATGCACAAGAAAACTGCTCCTTGTAGGTGGGTACTCGTTGTACGGTAACGGAACTTTTTAGCATTGCTGTCAATGAGTTTTGTGTAAAGAAATGTGTGCTCGTTATAGCCGGGTACTCGTAACCGAACTCGCTATAAGCGGGACCCAACGTAACTAAAAAAATCACCACCGGTGTAAAGTTTTCAATCGCCCCCCCTTACCAGTACACCCCCCTCTTGTGATGGTTAACCGGACTTCAGTTACAAAAGGTTGATGAAACTTACAGTCAGTGGCAGCACTTTTGCAGTTGGTAATGAAACTTTTTACAGTCAGTGATGAAACTTCCATTGATGCACATGGGACAGCACCTGTAGGTTTCATCACTGACTGTAAAGCGTCATTTTATTCTAATAAAATGGGTTTTACTCAGAGAACTGTGGTAACGGTAACGTGCTCTGACATCAATTTGGACTCTGACGTCATTTTACAGCTCATATAAAAGCCAGTGTTTTGGAACCAACGGCCATAATTTGGTTTATTTTCAAAAAGTTAACATGTATCAAACATTCGAGATTTAACTATTTCGTCTGGGTAAGTTTGAAATTAATTTACAAAATGAGTGGTAGAAAGAGAACTAAAGTGAGAAACATACCAGAAAAAGATAATGAAGACGTTACGCGAGCAGCTAAACAAAGCAAAAGGTCTAGATCTATGCAGCGTAAGTTGTCTACAGCAACTGTTTTGAAGGAAACATGTAAACAAAACAGAGTGTCTAAGACAGGCACAATGAAAGATAAATGCAAAAGAGGCATGGAATCCTCTGATAATGGGTTAAAGAGAAGTAAAGTTAAGTCCTCCAAAAATAATAATGCAGTGATTTGTAATGACAGATCTAGTTTTGAGATGGAACAACCGATAGCAATGGATGTTGGTGAAGAGTTTGCGGCAAATGCACTACAAAGTGATGAGGACAAAGTGATGAATGATGGGATTCATGTAGCAGAGATATACATGCTGAAGAACCAGATTTTGAAGAGGAAGAAGGTGAAGAAGATTCAGGACCTGAATTAAGTGAGGATGAACAAGAATGTGATTTTCTTAAACAAAGAGATATTGATCAATTATCTGACGAAGATAATGAAGTTATTTTAGGTGCAACAGCTGCAACCGAAGCAGAAAATGCTGAAGAAGAAAAAATGATGGCAAATCCTCATTTCGTAAAGCTAGTGGAGAAGATGTTAGACAAAAAATTGAAGGAGAGAAAGAGCACAACAAAAAAGAGAACACCTGTAAAAGCGGGTAGGGATCAATTTGCTAAAACTAAAATAATTAAATCGCCGTCAGATACTACTTTATACAAACCAGCTTTCAAACTAATAGGAACAGATGATGAAATTAGTTCTCAGAGAGTTAGAACTGCATCTGGAGACCAATCGATTACAGACAAAGAAGTAATCAACGAAATTTCCAATTTTGTAGATGCAATGAGAGTGCAGCATGAGAAAGAACAAGGAGGAGATGTCAGACGGCCGGTACTGAAAACAAGAGAATCTGAGGAGCTCAAAGAGGCAATGGAAAAGGCAAACAAAATGGTGATCGAAGCGGAGAAATTTAAGGCTTCACTAGTTGAACCTCAAGGTAGGTCTAATGTGGCAATGAACAATATTCTAGATGCACACAAACATCCAATCATGGTTACAGGTGAGAATCTGTCAGATGACGATTTCTTTCATTTAACATGTCATATTGACCCCATTTTAAGAGCAAAAGTTGAACGTGGTGAATATGTGGATTTAGAGAAGCTGTTACCAAAAGAAAGAGGAGCCAGTTTTGGAGCGGTCGATGAA
>JBCAUG010630348.1:0-14070 GCA_038406175.1 Haplosyllis leylae | reverse complement strand
GAAGCTGTGTATTGATTTTGGGTTACAATAAAGTCTCTAAAACAATAGTTATTGTTTGTGCCGACCTAATATAACAGGTACTTGATTCCCTGTAGATGAATCAAACCTTTGTAACACACTTTAAACTGAATCTCGAACTGGTCGGCATTGCACTATGAAATGAATTGAAGTTAAGCTTTTCTCATTCCATTAGCCCAGAACGTGTCGATGTTAAATTTGGTTTCATGTTATATAAAATTACTTCTTTCTTTCTGCATAAGGTCAAAACGAATCAATAATTCCTATAAAGTTCTGATCTACGACATGGCTGAGAATTTGATTGCAATTATGAAGCTTTTTTATTGGTATGATGTGGGTTTAGAAATCTAAGGCTTATCCAACTCTGCTAATCTGTCATGTCTTGCCAGTTTCAGACTTTCAGATCCTTGTAAAGTCATGCTCTATTGAATCTAGAAATCATCAAAGTCCAAAAAGTGAAGAGGTGCATAAAACAAAATTCACTTTAAAGATCTCCTATTCAACACATGCCTGGTTAGCACAATTACATAAGCATTAGACTTCCAAACCAGTCAGTGTTGTGAATTCAATTCCCACTGGAGGCAAATTTTATTTTTTTTGCTAACTTTTTTAAAACCCCTCCGTGTCAATTTTGTACAAAAATGCCAGAAATGTTAGATTTGTCTTATTTACTAAAACCTCGATTGCAGGCCATTGATTGATTCCAGACATCAAGAGTTCAAAGACGGCGACGTGTCTGCGACATTGCTACGACATCACTCCCAATGGGTTGCAAAGTGATTTCCAAGCGACAGACACTGACGCTTGGTGTAACAGTACAGGACAGAATTCATACATTTGATTTGGGAGCGATCTCGCAGCGGTGTCGCAAACGCTAGGTGTAAACGGGCCCTTAAAGCAGCAACTTAAAAAGAGTTCATTGACTCTGAAGCCTTGTTCACACGTAACGACACCGAAATTCGGCCCGTTAAAGTTTAACATTGTGCTAATGGTGATGGGCACTTTGACGGGAAGAATGGGTTCCATACCCACTCTGTCCGTCACCATTGACTTAATGTTCAAACTTTTAATGGGCCGAATTAAAACTTAACGGGCCAAAATTCGGTGTCGGTACATATGAACAAGGCTTCAATGAAAGCGATGCCACCGACAAATATATTCCAAATAATTCCATTGTTGCATACGCATAGAAAAACCACAAAACCAAAGAAAAATATGCTTGGCTCCGTGTGAATGAGATTTAACCAGTCAGTATTATCTGCTGTGTTTCCACTATGTTAAAACTTGTTCACACGGAACGTATTTAAACGAGATCCACCCGCGATCTCTCGACTTCGCGCTTGTTGTAGCTGTTTGTATTATGTCTCGTTTAAGGTTTATTCACACCGAGCAATTGCGATTGTACAGAGCAATTCGTTTGAATTTTCTTCCAGTTTAGTAAAGCGTTTTACAGTCCAAACACGGAAGGTCACCGTGTTCTGTATTTTCACCAGTCTCACTATCTGGTTACCTCATTTCGCCGTTAAGGTGCGTTTACACTGGAAGAATGCGAATTCTCTATCACTTTCAAATGGCTATTTTAAAATTCAAGTACTACTCATATTGCAGAAATGTTCGTTTTCGTTCAGTGTAAATATACCATTAAACCTTGTTCACACATACCGAAAATTATCCCGTCACCAAAATTCGGCCTGTTAAGTTTAATATTGTGTCAATGGTGACGGTGACCCTGACAGGCAGAATGGGTCGGCAAAACATTCAGCCCATCGAAGTCACCGTCACCATTGACACAATATTAAAACTTAACAGGCGTAATTTTGGTGATACGTGTGAACAAGGCATTGCAAAACGACATCACGATCGCAATCGTTGTGTGTGAATAAACCCTAATGAAAGGAATGGTGCTGGTCACGTTTTGACACACTATACAATATATGTTACTTGTACATAAGAGTCACACATACTAGTTGAACCGACTACATGTATTTTATAAACACTTTTATACCGTATAATATTGGGAAACCTGTTATGGCCGAACACCCGAAGTTCAATACATTTATTACACAGCGGGACCTCAGTTTTAAGGTCACTCTATTATTCGGCGACCTCCCTTTTAAGGCCTGAAAATTTAATCATATGTGTCATTAATGTCCATAAATTTACCATTCTTTTCTTTTTTAGACGTTCAATTAATTTTCTTTTCTTTGTTCACTGATTGACTGTAAAATGTTTCACTGTAGAGGATAAAATGGTATTTGTTGCCTCCATGTTACAATGTTCAGTATGGTACAGTAAAACCCCGAATTAACGGCCACTATTAAGAAGGAAAGGTGGCTTGACATGAGATGTGGCGACTTAGAAATAAAGTAGGAAAATGACGTCGTGACGTTTCTTCACGTGATGGCTCGTAAAAATGACACCACTGAATAACATCAAACATTCAGAACATTCCCAAAACTCCCGGAACACCTCATTCAGAGACTAAGCCATTACTAAATGAGCCACCGACTGCTCAGTTACAGGTGGCTTGTCAAAACAGTGACCGTTATAGTTGAGGTTTTACTGTAGACTGTAGTAGAGATGCCCAGATAATCGGACGTTCGCTCACAACAGGCTGTACTGTAGTATTGTGTAGAATTACGGGGAAGTTAAACCAAAACCACAAGATACTGTCGCATAAACAAAACCGAATCAGGATAATTTTATATGTTTTAAATTATAACTGTAAGACTAGTCACGTGGAAGTGGAGGTACAATTTTATTTTATTACCCAACAGATCCCCTTTTCCCAAATTTTCTTACTAACTCTTCTTTACTTCTAACGTTAAGAAGTCCAAAGTATTTTGTGGAAATACAATTTTTACTCAATCACATTATTTACAACCAAATGTCCATATGTAGCAGGATACATAGTGCTAATACTGTATTAATAAATGTGTTGTTGTTATGGCAACTCAACTAGTTATCTCCATGGTGAAAGTATGTAAACTGTTAAACAATATGTAAATGTTTTTAAATTGTATTTATACAATGATTGCCTGTGAGGTAAGAATGTATATTTCATAATGATTGGCTGATCAGTGTGCATGATGTAAACTAATTTTTGATTGGCCAGTAAAAAAGAAAATTAATTCCCGCCGAGGGCGATGTTGCGAAGTTGTAAGGCTCTGTTCACACTAAAAGAAAACGAATGATATTCGCGAATGTGAATGCATCGTTGCTTTTTCCTTTGACCAAAGGTATGTTCACACTGGCTGTACTTATCTTCTTCACATTCTGTCAATTCACTTTTTAGTCGCGCCAGCTGCTGATGACAGCAGAGCGACTTATCTTCTCTGTATTGCGTCTGTTTGCTTGCTTGCTTGCTTGATTGATTGCTTGCTTGAGTGTTTGAATGTAGACAGAGAACTTAATTTTAACTGTTAACATCAGATGGCTCACATGGTTTATTTCATTTCAAATATTGACTCTAGATGGCTCTCTTTGTCTTATTGACACCACAATCTCAGAATGAGGCTAATACTGTGGTGTCATTAAGGAGTTCTCCAGATTTCAGGCATGACACAATGCTGGTAGGCATTCTTGTTATCATGTGATGCTTATTATATGTTGCTGGTTTTTTGTATTACACAAGGGGGATGGACTAGTTTAATTTGATGTGCAAATATTTCAGTGTTCATTAAGTGTGCACTATAGATACTATAAAATAGAGTTTTCTTGTCACATTGTGAAACTGGTAGCGAACACAAGAGGGCGCTGTTGAGAGGTATTTATACACTGAGGGTTGGTGGTCACCAGGGGGCGCTGTTGAGAGGTATTTATTTAAGGGTCTGTGGTTACATGCCCTAAAAGCTCATTCGCACGGCGCGATCTCTTAACTGCGATCTGCTTTTGCTTATAATGGGCACAATCACAATATGTGAACACTTCTATTAAATCCTGTACAACCCATTTGTTACGACAAAAAGTAGTCGCAGTGGCGCCATGTGAAAAGGCCTTTAGGTATATTTCGTTGCAATTGCTCAATTATCCTTGTAATTCCAGTAAGTTAGGTTCCTGCGTCGTGAAGACCCAATTCATGCCATGCGTCTGTTTGATGGGTGGGTTGGGTGGAGGGGTGGGTGTGGTTGGGTTGGGTGGAAGGGTGGGTTGGGTGGAGGGGTGGGTTGGGTGGAAGGGTGGGTGTGGGTGGAGGGGTGGGAAGAAAGTACCAAAAACAGACGTCTTGCAGTTGTTGTATGGTTACGTTTTTTTAGATCCACCACATAATCTTATGAGATAAGATTTAACAGACAATAAATCAAAAGTTGTTATGGCAACGCGCCCCACCGGAAGCTGAATGTTACTTCCTGTAGCTTTCAACATGCTTTTCATGTTTTAATATTTCAGCAAATCTGTGTATTATCACAGCCTTACGCAATTCTAGATGACTTATGTAGTAATTGGGTATTGTTATTATTGCTACAGAATGTTTTATACATTGATGTACCACGGGTGTATGTTGTGTAATATACTATGTACCACAGAGGGTATATCTGTATAAATATGGCTACTACATAGGTTTATTTAGGTGGACTAGAGTTCAAATGGACTGACACATGGCCATGCGTCTATGTGTGGATATGTACTGTTGTGGTCTTGTTAGTGATGATGTGTTGACATTCTGAGTTTAATCGAGTTTTCCTTACATTGAGCCTTCTTTGCTTGTCTAATTTGTCCAATTAGCTAAATAGGCTAAGCCTGTGACTGTTCAAGGCAGAACTAACTCTGAAATGTGTGTGGCTTAATGCACAGAGTAGTTTACCTGAAATCCAGAGGTCTTTGGTTTAATTCATACACAAGTTTTTGGTCACAAGACAAATTTTTTGTCCAATTAAGGGCTGTTTACACGTAACGACACCGTCACCGACCCTGTTCCCGTCACTGTCAAGTTAACATTGTGTTAATAGTGACAGGCCGTCTGACGGGCAGAATGGGTCTGGAACCCATTCTGCCCGTCACCATTGGCACAATTGTAAAACTTGACGGTGACGGGCACGGTGACGGTGTCATTACGTGTAAACAGGCATTTAGGCAAGTTTAGAAAGCTGAATTTAGGAAAAACCCTTATAAGTGTGAATGGAGTAGTGACTGACGAACCGCAGTGTCTACTGGGCATAAATTTAGGATTTTTGGAATTAATCTACTGCCCAAATCTTCCATATTACACGGAATTGTAATTTTCAAGTTCCAGAAATGAATTTCTCAAACAGTTGAATTTCCGCCGTGGTTTTCATCTGCGTCTCAATTTTTCGAATTTGAGATGAATTTCAATAATTTCCGAGGTGAAGGGAATGAACATTACATTTGAGTTGTTCCAAAATCAATTGTAAGTCTTATTATTTTGATTTTTTTAATGGATTTATTAGGAATTTTACAAAAAATGTTATCACTAAAAATTAACCAATCATGATCCAAATTTATGGGATCAAATCAAAATTTCTGAAGTGACGCCCCGAAGATACCAAATTTAGTCCGAAAGAATACAAATCAGATAAAATGAACTTCGGGAAAACTCGATTAAACTGTGTATTTCCTGTTCAACAGGGCCCACAATCGAGGTTTCTCTCTAAATTCGGATTGTTTAGTTCAAATTAGATCAATTGCACAAAACTGTACACAATAAAGGTAACATTTTGAAGGAAGGTACTTATTACTAAAAGTTGTATGGACCAAGCGTCAGAGTCAATGTTGCGTCAATGCTGGGATAACGCTTGCGGCACAGTTCTCATTGACCACAATGCTGTCGATTGATAATGGGGTTGCAACCCATTTTTGAATGACCCCATTGTGGTCAATCGAGTTTTTTCAAAATACATTTTAGACCAATTGAACCAATTGATCTAAACAATTTAATAGTTACCTCACTAAACTGCTAATGCTAACTATCGAATTGCCCCGACTACCAATTTAGACATATGACTACCAATTTAGACATCACCATCAATTATATTGCAGTAAGTCTGAAAAGTTGGTTGACACTAATAGACACCCGTCCATAAATGAGCAACCTCACTATCATACTATGAAATATAATAGTGACTTAACCATAGATGCAGAAATATCCATTAGATGAATTGGTCCAATTGGTCTAAAATTTATTTTGAAAAAACCCGACCGATAACGGTGTCTGACGCTTGGTGTAAACGGGCCCTAACGGATGAATGGATAAAGCACGATGCAAGTCCAAAGACGCGGGTTAACGTTTTTACTGGTTGGAAAATATCCTTTCTTTTAATTAATCAAATACAAAGTATCCAAATTTAAGGAAAGTCAAATTTGTAGAATACCCGTTTTGGCCAAAAATAAATATACTGGATCCTGCTTACAATGAGTCAAAAAGATGTAAAGGAACCTACATTATGTAATTCAGTGTTAGTTTTAACCAAAATTTCTGAGGTTGCTGTCAATCAAGTTTTTTTTTATAATTCGTCTATTTCTGCCAAATTCTGGCAGAATGCTGCCAGTATTGATGGAGAAGAGCAAAATAAAAAAAAATTCCCTTGTGGGGATTGAACCCAGGACCTCTTGATCATCACTCTAATGCTCCAGTGACTGCTAGACAGGTATGTGTTGGGCAAGAGATTTCTGAAGTGAGCTTTGTTTTATGCACCACCTGACATTTTGGCCTTTGATTATTTCTAGAATCATTGGAGCATGACTATATGTCAATGCTAGCAGGATTCTACCAGAATTTGGCAGAAATAGATGAATTATAGAAGAACTCAATTCAGTGATTCTGATGCTAAGAAATCTCTTGATTGTACGCTCCAATCGAACTGGTTGTAAGCGGGACCCAGTGTAGTAGAAACGCTTCCATAGTTATTTTTAGATCGACTGTTGCCAATGGTGATGAATGTTTTCTGACTGGTACTGTAGACTCATGTAGGGAATTGCGTCAATACTGTTTGTAACCAAATGCCAAAATATATATAGAAAATACAGACTTTGTGATACAATACTTAAAAACATGTAAAATGTCTAGTGAGGAAAATATTGTCAATCAATAAAAGACACTTTCTATAAAATTAAATTTGTATCTTGTTATTCATTTTTGCAAATCTATGAAATGCAAAAATTGAACATGGTAAAATCAATTCAAATCAAATTGGGACTGAAGTAAATTTCAGAAAACCTCAGATCCGTAGCGAAGTGTTTGCTTTTGTAGATGAACGTGAAAACCCCAAATGGAAGTTATTTGACCATAAAGTAAATGGAATAAACTCTGACGAGAAAAAGTTCATTCGAGGTTTTAAATTTCAATTGCATCTTAATTTCTTATATTTGACAAGTTTGTTTTGACTAGTACCAACTTTGTAATACTGTAGACTGTAGACCCTAAAATACATTATCCCAATTTCAAAATATTCTGCATAAATTGACAAATTTCACTGACCAAAACCGGAAAAACTCGAATGTGACATTTTCAGTGTCCATGGCAAATTAAAACAAGAAGTACAACGTTCTCTTACAAAACATGTTTATTACAACAAGAAGCCCTGGTACACAACGCGTCAAGTTTCAGGTCTTATGTGACTAGTATTGTATAAATATATAAGTAACCTTATTCTATAATTAACAAACAAAACCTGCCTTTAACGGCCAATAGCTTCGAGAGGCCGCAGATCTTCGGGTGAGGTTTCCTGATATATCGCTCAGTCTTGTTTAGATTTCATCGAAAGCAAAACAGATCGAATTTCCGAAAACTTGGGATGTGGAGACAGGTTACAACTGCCCGCTTCCACCACCAGGGATGCGCACAAATGGTATAGCCATTGCTGTGTGCCGACTTTTTTCACAGTACGGGGTTAAAGTTAGGGTTAGTTTTACAGTTTCAATTGCCATTAATTTTAGGGTGGGATGTACAGAAATGAGTTGCCCATTTCGTGTCACCCATTCTGTGTGCCGGAAATGGTAGTGATATCAGAACGTTACACCGGAAGTCTCCGCAAATTTTTTGGCTGTAAAAAGCAGGTGGCCGTCCTATTAAACAATTTTAATATTCAATCATTAAATAACATTCTTTCCCCTTTCATTCTCATTCAAACCTCCCAACATATCAACAATGTATCCAGGGTGATAGGATTTCTCATCTTCAAAGAGACAAGAAAGTCCTCCTGCGTGAACGCAAGAGGCATACTGACCGCGGCGTAGCAAGTGCTCGCTGTGCTGTCCAATCGGGGGGGGGGGGGGGGGTTACCCCAACCTGGTCTGGCGGGGGGGGGGGTACCCCAACCTGGCCTGCCCCCCCCCCCCGCCCCCCTGTGAACTGACAAACAAACTGAAACTATTACTATTATTACATCCTTCGGATGCGGGCGGTAATAATAGTTGGCAACTGCGAAGTCCAGGCAGTGTTAGGTGTTGCACCATGTGGTTAAACATTAACATATCATCATACTCAAAGTTTTGATTTGGCGCCGACTCGTTTTTTCGCCTCTTTATGGTTTTCCACACAGGTGCTTCCGATTCAGATCCCACCCAGGACTCCCAACTCCAAGAAGGGACCCACCACCACCAAAACCATTGACATCCGTTGCAACCTGTTCAGAGTCGCAGTCGGAATCGGTCTGTGTGACTAAACCATTAAGGAGGTCCATTCACACTTTGAAATAGTGAACAGTGTTATATATGGGTGTCCACCCATGCTCTGTGTTTGCGTTTACGTCACCATAGGTGTTATGTTAAACTTAAACGTTGACGGAAACGCAAACGTTACATGTGAACATATCCTAACGTTAATCACTTTGTGACTCGGTTTTATTTTCAGCAGTTTTACTTGTTTCTCGCATCTTGACTCTTCGCACGGTACGTTCAGCCTCGGCTACAAGATGACTCTGTAACTATCGTCCTTTAGACTGTACAAAACCAGGACGGGTCCTCTACAAAAATAAAATTACTTCCTTTTCAAACATGTCTGGAGGATATTAGTCCTATTTGCCACTGCTACGCCGTTTTGGGGATCATATCATGACGTTTCATCTGACAAGAGTTTTGTGTTCAGAAACGGTCACTTTTGGACCAAGAATACTTACCACCTAATCTCTCGAAGTTTAGACTTAAGAGATAAATATTCAATGAGAATGAGCAACTTACTTTTTGTTTATCTTGAGATCATGGATGTGGTCGAAAACTTTACTGAAGTATTTCTTGTACCGTTGATGCCTGCAAAATAACAAGACTTTGCTAACATTGTATCCATAACCATGATTACGGAATACAGTAGAGTCTCTCGTCAACTGTCGAATAGTGTACGGGATAGCGCATTGCCGGATATTGGAAATATAAAAATGACGTCATGAACAAAGTTCAAATGATGCCTCGTGACGTCCAAAATGACATTATGGCAGCATTCTGTGTAAACAAATTCCAACTAATGAATGCAGGTTAAATAAAGTAGGTCTGCTGATCATAAAACTGCCAAAGGCCCTTAACATCCCAAGATGTTAAGGTCCATCGACTCAAGCAATAAGGTGACTCTAACGAGCCACCAATAAAGCAAAGACAATAGACGTCACTGCGACATGAAACCCCATTTTGTCACAGATGGAGGTGATCGCCAGAGTGATAATAAAACAGAGGTTCCACCGTTCTAGATTTTGTCCTTGATAATAAGGCTAAAATTACTTGTTTTTTTTCTACAAAACTAATGAGTATCATCAATTTAAAACAAAGTAAGAACTCCTATCCTACTGGTCGAAAGTTTGACTTTTAGCAGCATATGAATGTGTTTTATTGTTAAACTTACTTTTCAATTATTGCACTGATGCTTCCCTCGAACGCGTCTTCCTCTTCAAACTACAAGTAAACATTTGGATCTTTTAAAAACAAACCAGAACTTTTAAATTTACACTTAAATCTGGTCCGATAACTTGTGTGGAATTGCTTTGCAACTGCGATGCCCTTCAATACAAAGTACCGTAGTGACGTGGCACAAGATCAACGGTAGATAAAAATACTCACAGTACAATAGAAAAAACCACGAGTACTTTCAAAGTAAGTGAACGTAAACACATGGAACTGTGAAGTAGGCCCCTCCCTTTTAAAGTACGTGGCTTAGTTCGTGGCATACATACGGGGACTGACTGACTGCACAGGGCAGTGCAGCTACTTTTATAGAGTAGTGCGGGGCATGATGGGATAGGGGCTGTGTACACATGCGTGTGCCACATATTAATTATACTAAGGTCACAGGGTTGGTGGAGGATAGCCGGATCGGAATGCAAGAGACTCAGAAATCCTCCCGTACCACAGAAATGGCAAGAGATAATAGTACGCCAGCTTCAGCAAGCCGAAGAACCGGTACTTGGACATACGGGCATACATTTTCCGTGACACATACACACATACACGCACACTACGCCGGTAGTATTACTCACCTCTAAGTACGCAGCCATGGTTCGCAGCACGGACACCGGTACATCTATCGCGATGATCTCCACCTTGCACTGCTTGGATATGTTCACTAGAATCGGCATCACAGTCGAAAATATCTGCAATGAAAATGGAACAATTTGTGAAACTAATGAAATGGTGTATTAAAATTATGTTTCCATACCGACCGCCCCGTTGTCAAGTTCCACTGTAAGAGGCTTCACCCAAGGACATAAAAGGTAGCCAACCTGATACATTTCTGCGCTTCAAAATGCGTCAACGTTAACGTCAGATTTGTATCAACGGTGATGTTGACGTTGACGCAGTGAATGATACAGCACCTTCTCTCTGCCACACCATTCAGAGTGTCACATTTTGACGTGATCAAGTCTTCAAATGCTTTAATTCCAACATTTTCCGTATCAATTTTTATTAATTATTACGTTATTTTCCTCCCAATTTAGTAGGCTTTGAAACCAGTCGTGTCAGGAGAAGGAAACCCGACAGACAACTAGAAAGACTCATAAATAGCTTGAAGAAATGGACATAAAACAGATAACATTGCAGTACAGCGTCTAAATAAGATACAGCGAGTTCTACAGTACCTGAGATTCGTACTTCCGCTTCACGTTCCCCGGAACTTTCCCTTCTTTCGTGTCGTGGAAGAACGTCAGATTGAACAGAGGGAGGCTACTGTAGCTGATGGAAGAGCCGCTAGGGGGCACTGTGGCGTTACTTCCGCTACTGGGAGTGGAACCGAGGCTGCCACTCTCCGTTGAGATCTGACTAGATAAGCTGCCTAGGCCTTTCGTGAGATTTCCTCCACTAACCTCATCCTTGTCACTAGAATCAACACAGAGTGCACGTGTACTAGTAAGATGTAAAATTGGCACTGGCAGAACTCTTTTAAGCGACAGACCAAACTTAGACGTACTGTTTTGCGGCGAGGACTTTCTGCAGGAGATACCCGACCAGCTCCGTCGTGTTCAGCTTCTTCTCTACATCCCGATCCTTGTCGAACGACCGAACCTGTAGGAGAAACATACAACATGCGTGAAACTACTGTCATACGTACTACGTGAAAGTTAATAACAACGAGTCCTACCAACAATGAGTTCGTTTACAACCTGCATTTTTTTCATATTTTAGCACAACAAATGGCTGCCAAAATACCCTTCCAGTGGCCTAAAAACTGACTGAATGATGGTCCCACACAAAAAACTGTGATGGCTAATGTTATTTCTAAAGAGATTTTTGGACAGTGAGTGAGGGTGGTATTACGTAATATCGGTGAACAACGAAGCACATCATTAGATTAGAAATTAGAATAGAAACGTTCGCCTACCCTGACGTATTAGAATAGAAACGTTGGCCTGCCCTGACGTATTAGAATAGAAACGTTCGCCTACCCTAACGTATTAGAATAGAAACGTTCGCCTGCCCTGACGTATTAGAATAGAAACGTTCACCTACCCTGACGTATTAGAATAGAAACGTTCGCCTGCCCTGACGTATTAGAATAGAAACGTTCGCCTGCCCTGAGGTATTAGAATAGAAACGTTGGCCTACCCTGACGTATTAGAATAGAAACGTTTGCCTGCCCTGACGTATTAGAATAGAAACGTTCGCCTACCCTGACGTATTAGAATAGAAACGTTTGCCTGCCCTGACGTATTAGAATAGAAACGTTCGCCTACCCTGATGTATTAGAATAGAAACGTTTGCCTGCCCTGACGTATTAGAATAGAAATGTTCACCTGCCCTGATGTATTAGAATAGAAACGTTGGCCTACCCTGACGTATTAGAATAGAAACGTTCGCCTACCCTGATGTATTAGAATAGAAACGTTCGCCTGCCCTGACGTATTAGAATAGAAATGTTCACCTGCCCTGATGTATTAGAATAGAAACGTTGGCCTACCCTGATGTATCAGAATAGAAACGTTGGCCTACCCTGATGTATCAGAATAGAAACGTTGGCCTACCCTGATGTATTGGAATAGAAACGTTGGCCTACCCTGATGTATTAGAATAGAAACGTTGGCCTACCCTGATGTATTAGAATAGAAACGTTGGCCTACCCTGACGTATGAGAACAGAAACGTTGGCATACCCTGACGTATCCTGTATCCAGATCCTTGAGAACGACCAGATGCGACACCTTCCTACGTTTACAGTGATCCTGGTATTCCTCTAGAGCCTGAAAAACAACAAATAGACAAACTCAACTAAAACTGACAGTACAAAAACATGCTGGTGGAAAGTACGCGGACATGTAAAACACCAATCTCACGGTTTCTGCAAAAATAGGAAATAGTGTGTACTACTATCGATTAACATTGGCATAAAAATCCCCTGGTGGTAATCATCAACGAAAATAGTCTTCATTTAGTCTTGCTTCATACTCCCCAGGTCCCAAGTCACAAGCAACAGTTCTTTCATAACAGCTATCAATTGTTTATGTCCTCAACTTACACAAGTGACTCAGCACAGATCTCTTATTACACAGTATTTATGAGATCAGCCTTCAGTCCTGCTGCCCACAGATCCCTCACTACACAGTATTTACCTTAGTGGTATAATGTATGAGATCAGCCTTCAGTCCTGCTACCTAGAGGTCTTTCTCTACACAGTATTTACCTTAGTGGTGTCCTGTATAAGATCAGCCTTCAGTTCTCCTGCCCACAGGTCTCTCACTACACAGTATTTACCTTAGTGGTATAATGTATGAGATCAGCCTTCAGTCCTGCTGCCCACAGATCCCCTACTACACAGTATTTACCTTGGTGGTGTCATGTATGAGATCAGCCTTTAGTTCTGCTGCCCACAGATCTTTCAATACACAGTATTTACCTTGGTGGTGTCATGTATGAGATCAGCCTTCAGTCCTGCTGCCCACAGTTCTCTCACTACACAGTATTTACCTTGGTGATGTCATGTATGAGACCAGCCTTCAGTCCTGTTGCTCACAGATCTCTTACTACACAGTATTTACTTTGGTGGTGTCATGTATGAGATCGACCTTCAGTTCTGCTGCCCACAGATCCCTCACTGCACAGTATTTACCTTGGTGGTGTCATGTATGAGATCAGCCTTCAGTCCTGCTGCCCACAGATCCCTCAGGACGTGGAGCTTCTCCTTCATCATGGCTTTGTGACCGAGAGAACAGACGAGGACGTCACACCGACTGTCTATCTGTAATTCATCCTGCAAAACAACCAAAACAATTGTTACTGTGGGACAATGATACATTTAAATAGAGTGGCGTTGGGGCCGGCACTTGGACCAACGGCTTACATAGCCTTTTTGGAACCCGGCGAGGTTCCCTAAGGTGTCTGGTTTATCATGAAAACATTCAGGATATTAATCCTTGTGCCATTCCCAGTACCGCTCTGTGAAAATACACCATGATTGCAAAGCATAACGACGTCTACCAGCAATAAATGAGAGTAGATGAAGTTAGTTCTGGGTATGTTTATCATCATTACTCGGCAACTTCATGTGCTGACCCGTAATGACGTTGTTTTATAGTAAACGACGTCATAAGCACGCTCACGAAAAGAACCCAAATTCCTGATTTCAGAGCAAATTTAAGGAAGGAACTAGTCACATAAATACCCCCCCCCCCTCTTCCCTTTA
>JBCAUG010630237.1:0-14070 GCA_038406175.1 Haplosyllis leylae | reverse complement strand
TATACTTCAATCTCTTACAAAAACCTGGAAGACCTTACCGAAGACCTTAGACCGAAACCTTGCTTGGATCCCTCCTCTACAAAAACAGTCTAGATCTATGCCCTTCACTTTTGTAGTCGAATTTTGGAAAAACTATTTGTTTGAACTGCACAATTACTATATCAATCAATTCTTTCTGTGCTTCAATTATAATTTCCCTGGAATATTTTTCATAAAATAGAGTAAATTACTCACACCACTGTCCTCGAGTTCCTCCCAACTCTCACCAACTTCACCATCAGCGGCCATGACAGACTTTTCATGTCGGCCTCATGGACCGTCGGCCCAGCAACACAACTACACAACTGTTGGCACTTTTTTTGTTGTGGAGCCATAATCCAGTAACTCTACGAGTCTAGTCGCTAAAAAGAATAGGAAAGATCCAAAAGGTTTAAGAGAACAAAAATTTTTGGAAGAATGGGATCCTCAGCTGATTGAAAGATAGAGTCCATGCTATTTTGGGGAATGTCTTGACACATGATAAACAGACCTAGTACTTTAAGCTGCACACTTGGTTTTGGCTGGAAATGAGGTGTAGAACTGTTGTGAAGTGCATTTTAAGAACATTTCAAGCAGCCTTGAAATCAAGGATTTAGAATTCTACAACACAGAGACAGCATTTAGTTCTAAGAGATGCTAAAGTGCAATGAGCATACCCAATGACTTTAGATCTTCACTTTAATCTAAATAATGACTTTGCAGTTTGAATTATCACAAAGGACCTTGGGACACCTTGTACAGTTGTACAGCACTTAGAGATGCAAGATCTGTAATGGTAAAGATTTTCAAAGTTTGGCATAAAATGAATGTAATGAATTTGGGGACTTTGGATTCTAAACCACCTTGGAATTCCAAACTTTGGATCCTAGTACAGTAGCTCCACTGAAGGGATTACATCATAGAATGGCAACCAGATGGAAATTTGCTTTACAAAACTTTTTCCATGCAATGAGGAATCAACTGCCCAGTAGATTGCAGCATTGCCAACAAAAGTGCTCTGCTCAGTAGTGGAATAATGTTCATTATTCAGGGGGGTAGGGAGTTGTGCATGCACAGAAATGATGTCATTTCATGTGCAGATCAGGATACAATTATGATTGATGGGGACATATTTTAAATGTGCATGCAAATGAAAAATGTCATTGTCTGGATTTTAAAATTGTGACACAATTATGGATAATCAGGATACATAAAGCACATGCACAATATGAAATCCCACATGTGTAAATGGGAGACACAAATGGGATACAAAGAGATACAATGGGATACTAAAATTGAGTTGAGATGCTGCTCAGGTGTATTGTTTGTCTAGAACTGGATACATAAACAGGACACCAATATGTAGAACAGGAATTTTCATGATTTGGGATGCTGCTTAGGTAGATTATGTTTGGGTGGAGCAGGATACATGAACAGAATACTAACAGTGAGTCCAGATTGCACTACCTGATGTCACTAGTGTTCTACATCCTCCTCCTCCTCCTCACACCTCATAAGAGAAGTGTGTCTTTTAAGGTGGACATTTTTTGGGTCAAGAAATTTTTGAGGTGTAGGACATTTCAGTAATGATGTGAATGTTTTCTATTTAAATTTTTAGCAGAGCTGTTCCTATCATTTACTTTAAATTTAAGTTGTTACTTTTGGCTCAGTAAGAGTCAAATTTTTTACATAAAGTCTCCTAATGTGAGGCTGTTTTCACCAGCTAAAGGCAAACAACTACATAGAACCCTTCATCTACACTCCCTAGACATGACTCCATGAATAGAATTCCTTAGTAGAAATTACCCTTAATATATGCAGTTGCAATATGCCAAAAATAAAAAATGGCCCTCTGGTGACAGTTTTAATCAGTAAGATGGTACTCACTTTAGGACCTCTCTTCAAAGTAAAGTTTCATGTTTCTGTAAACACTAATTCAATAGATATTAGCACTTTTGTGCAAACATTTATTGGACAATTGCACAAAATGGTTGATGGTTAAAAATCATGAAAGTGGATTTCAAGCCCCCTGGGATGTTATTTTGAATTCCAATTAAATTTTGAAGAATCAAGCAACTTTAAATGTCTTAAAGGATGCAAAAATACAATTTTACAATATTTTGAACATTGGTGCTCTGGTGGCAATTGCAATAATTACTTTGTCCTCCCACATGCATACTCTTACAGTCCATATATATATGTGTCTATGTATGCAATGCCTTGTTTCTGTCTTTATTAGTTACAGAAATATAAGGATTTAAATTTTTGAAACAAAATGGCTACCATCTAGCCTATTGACCAATCAGAAATCTTAAACAAGTTTTTAGATACAGCATTATGTACTCTTTCAACCTGTGAGAAATGAAAGCCCTAACATTAAAAGTTTGATAGAAGTTTTCAAAAAAGTGAACTTTATATTCATAACTGGGTCAAATGTGTCTTGAATCCCCTTATTTGCATAGTAGTTTGTTGCAGTGAATGTTTGGCATGGTGAAATGTCATGTTAAGTGTTATGGTAACTTGTTGTGGTAATCGTCATAATAGTTTTTATGGTAACTTTGTTATGGTAATGTGTCTATTCATCCCCATGGAGTTTGTGTTCATCCCTGTTGAGTTACATTGTGGTAATGTCTGTTCATCCCCACAGAGTCTGTTCATCATTGTCATGTTACATTGTGGTAATGCCTGTTTGTCCCCATTGAGTCCATTCATCTCTGTCATGGTAATGTCATGTTACATCATGTTAACTTGGTGGTACATCATATTAATCTCTAGAAATCTCACTTCAAAAGTCATGTGACCATCTTTTCAACCAATCAGAAACCTAAAATCACTATGAAGTCTCATTTTACATGAGGATTTGTCTTTGCCCCTTTCCATTTAAAGAGTATAGCTGTTAGGAACAGCTATGTTAAAAATTTAAATAGAAAACATTCATATCACTACTGAAATATTCTCCTCCTCAAAAATTTCTTGACCCCAAAAAAATGTCCACCTTAAAAGACACACTACTTCTCTTGTGATGTGTGAGGAGGAGGAGGGATGTAGAACACTAGTAACATCTGGTGGTGAAATCTGGACTCACTGTTAGTATGCTGTTCATGTATCCTGCTCAACCCAAACACAATCCACCTGAGTAGCATCCTGACTCATAAAAATATCCAATTCTGCATGTTGGTATCCTGTTCATGTATCCTGCTCTAGACAAACAATATAGCTGAGCAGTATCCCAACTCAATTTTAGTGTCCTGCTCTATCTCTTTGTATCCCATTTGTGTCTCTCATTTACACATGTGGGATATTATATTGCACATGTGCTTTATGTATCCTGATTATCCATGATTGTGTGGATTTGAAATATACATTTGAAATATGTCCCCATCAATCATAATTGTATCCTGATCTGCACATCCAGAAGTGATGTAATTTCTGTGCATATGCAAACCCCTCTCCCCAGATCCTCCCCCAGACCTGGCACATAATAAACAGTATTCCAATACTAAAAGCATTGCAGATATCACTGCCAGCATAGGCTTTAACAGTGCCATAAAGCACAATTCCATCTGAGATGAAAAGTATCCTTGCATCATATGCACGGCAAAAGTGAGACAGAGACAGTAGGCTCTACAATGTGACAGTTGTGAACAATGTAATTCAGATAAATAACAATCGTTTTTGCTTGTAAATTCTAACTGGCTCTTCCTCCTTTCACGGTGATCTTCCCTTTGATCCACTAGTTGATAGCACTCATGTGTCTGACCTACCTCCTCTTATCAGCCCGTTGAATGATACACCCACAATGGCTCTTTCAGATCTACTTTCATCTGCAGCTGCAATTACAGAAAAAGTGTGAGTTAAGAACATTTCTGATACAAAACCAGGACCTCAAGAAAATCCACAGCTGGCACGAAATGATAACCACCTTTGGTAATGTGTTGATCCAGAGTTACCCAAAGAACTTGACTTTGACACAGATGAAAATGCTGTGCCTCCAGGTTTTCCAAAAGGATATTATTGGAAAGAAGTTGTCTGAACTGCCATACAGTTAATGCAGTCGCTTAGCCATTTCACTTATAAAAATCACCAAAAATTAGAAAGCTAAATTGTTTACCCCAACTTCACGTGAATAACAAATTGCAAGAACAGATTTAGTTAACCAATGAAGAGATACAGCAGCTACTTTTTCATTGTTCTCTTATTGTTTAAGTTAAAAATAAGAAAAAACCCAGATTCATTTCAAAATCATCCATTCTACGACTACTGACTCTAAAAGACAAAAATTGCACGGGTTTATTTACAAAACAACCACAGTTGAGTCGATTTGTAGTCCATTAAGCCCCATTAACGTTTAATCTGGTAAATAGTAAAATAAAATGATACATGTACATGCAAGATCCAAATCTGCGGCTTGTTGTTAGTTACAGTGCTGCTAAAACTTTTCTCTGAAGAAATTGCCTTTTCTGCGGACAAGAAAAATATCAACAAAATGAAACCAAGTTGACATTAATCTCATGATATCAACGGAACGGGTATTCACCAGCACAAAATCTGCACTTTTGAGTGGTACTTTTAAACATTTGAAATCTTGAAATCAGACAAATGATGCACAAGACAACACAGTTTTTACTTATTTCATTCAGTACAGTCTTTTTGATGCGGAACAGTTATTCAAACAACCATACAACCACTAATGTGACAACAGCTAAAGTCATAAAAACCCTGATCAAAGAAGATCTGAAATACGTCAAACCAAGGAATGACCACAACAATCAAAATCTAGTGAATATTCACCTGGTAATCAGATCTATTGATGATATATCAGAACAAAGTTCAAGCTTCGACATCAGATATTATTTGACTTTGTATTGGTATGATTCCAGATTGAAATTCACGCCTTTCGTGGAAAACAATAAAACTACAGATAAAATAAATTTGCCAATAAGTATTGTGAATGAAAATGGTATGTATTTTCATCTACAAACATGTTGTGAATAGTAAACTCCAAAAGCTTTTGATAAAGTTACACAAAATATTTTTACTTTTTAAATTGCAGTCTTCATGTGGGATATTTTTTTAATCAATGTAAAAAAGTCATCAAGTTTCACTGAAAGTGATTTGTCCCTATTTAATACGGGATTTGATTTTACAAGCGAAGGTAAAATATACTTCAGTAGAGAAGTGTCCAGTAATGTTTATTGTTCGATGGATCTGAGAAAATTTCCTCACGATGTTCAACGTTGTGACATGATTTTTGGAAGCTACAATCATGATATAAGTGACTTGAATTTTACCTATAAAATTCATTGTTTCAATTTGACGTATGGATCATGCAGTGAAGTTAGAGTACTCCACTCCTCAGCATTTGAAATTGGTTCCATCATTGGTGAAGTAAAATCTGCACAATGGGAACATGTAAGATCACCTCTGCTAATTGTAACAATTACTTTTGTCAGGCAGTTATCATTCTACTTTTATCAGGTAGGTTCCTGCCACTTCACTTCTAACAGTTATGTGACATGAAAGCATTAAAGTATTGCACTACATCTGCAGGTTTACATGCCTACTATCTTGAATCTGATATGAATGTCTGCAGATACAAAAGTATTACACTATATCTGCAGGTTTACATGCCTACTATCTTGATTGTAATGTGTTCCTGGCTTACCTTCTGGATTGAAATTGATCCCGGAAGTCAGGTAAAAAACAAACTCATCAAACTGTATTTCAGCAAACCTACGCCAACAAAGTGTTGACAGATAATTAATTGTATTTGGTAGATTTCATTAGGAGTGCTGCTGATGTTGACTATGGTGACTGTTGGTTCAGCTGTTCAAGAGCCCTTGCCTCAGGTTTCTTACATTAAGGTATATATATATAATGGCTTATTAACACTGCAAAGGAACGGGACTAGGACAGGTACAGGGAACTGGACCAGCACAATAGGAAACAATGGATCCTTATTCCTTTGCCTGTCTCAGATTAATGTGAACAATTCTGTACAAATTTAGGATCCATTGTTCCCGGTCCTGTTCCCTGTACCTGTACCTTGCAACGACAATTTCACTGCTCATTTGCTCAACGTTCAGTGTGAGTAGGAAAACAATTTTCAGTGCATAAGGAAAGTTGTATGGTAAAGCAATATAGTCTGAAAAAATTAGAAATATAGAAATATATAATAAGAAATATAATCAAATTAAAAAACACGCACAATGTTCAGTTTGAACTCGAGGAGTTAGGCAGGGGGGGGGGTCTTGCCCCCTCCGTTCAGACCTATAAAATGGTTATAGAAAACGGTTTA
This sequence comes from Haplosyllis leylae, assembly GCA_038406175.1. Lineage (NCBI taxonomy): Eukaryota > Metazoa > Annelida > Polychaeta > Phyllodocida > Syllidae > Haplosyllis > Haplosyllis leylae. The sequence goes on along the minus strand of JBCAUG010630237.1, from coordinate 7,754 downwards.
ATTCAACACGATACGGTATTTCTGGTCTATTTTGATGGTATGTTAGTATATTTATATGTGAAACTCTTTTTTTTTGCATCCACATGATAATTACATTATTTATTTCAGGCTGTTGATGTTTGGATAATGGGTGGATTGTTTTTTGTGATTGGTTCACTCTTGGAGGGGGCTCTGGGAAATTACATTGAAACATGTAACAAAAAACTGCAGGACACAAATGATGCAAAAACTTCATGTTTTCAGTGCAGGAAGAGAAAGAACTCCAGTCTTCGTCAAGATGGGCATCAGTCATGTTATATCAACAAATTTCAGATTGATAAAATTTCTAGGTTTTTGTTTCCAGTAGCCTATGTGATATTTAATACATTTTACTGGATGTATTACACAAGGAAATGAAAAGGGTGTGGTTTGAGACCAATTCAGTATTATATGGCATAATTATTTTTTGCATGTGGAATCATTCAATTTTGCGTTGTTTTCTCTGTTTTGTCGAGTATTATGAGAAGCTATTATTTGTTACTATTATTGCCAAGTCTTTACCCAATATGATACATCGCTTAAAAGCACCTTTCCTTATTTCAAATATAATAGTTTTTTTCCACCAGATGTTACGTTTCCATCCGAAAGTCTAAGCTCAAATCACGAAAAATATTATATAATTTCAACCCTCACGTTTAATACTGACAAGCTTTTCGTATTCGAAGTAACCATTTAAGTTATCAACCGTTGACTTATTCACTGAAATCAATGAACACCATCTTACGTGATAGTTAAATAACGAGCTGAAATTCGAGTGTGCAGTACAAGCATTTTAGGGCAAATAAAACACATTCAGCAAGTTGTTTAACTGATTTAAAAAATTCCCTAGTGACCAATCACCTACAAAATTCACTTTGGTTGGCCTTGCCTTTGTTACCATTGTGAGGCTAATTGCCTTCTGATTTCTTGACCACTACTCAAGAGTTTTCTTTGACATTCTACTCAACTGGCTATATTGTCATTTAGACCAAAATCTCCTTTTAAGCATGTGAAAATGAACCACAAAGTCACTGAGGCAAAGCAAAGATAATAGGCTGTAGGAACAAGCAGAGAAACAGAGACACAGAGACCAGCATTCCCTTCCCACCAAAAGGCTCATTTCAGGCAGGTCAGTCATACAGTGTGGAGTGAAATTTTGGATTATGAGGCAAGTGACGGAATATGCATTTAGCATTAGGGTATCTGTCTGAAAATTTACCTGTCTGCCTCCTGGATGTCTGTCTGTGTGTGTATGGAAGGATTAGTAATTTGGATTAATATTTCTTGGGAAAAAAGTCATTGAACTCTCAGATTTAGCTGTTGTGAACCATCTACAAAACAAGGTAAAAACTAAATTATAGCATTTTAAGCAATAACTTCACTCTTTGTCATTATAACATCTGGCACAAGATGATGCTCACTTGTGTTTACGTATTACCTTGGTTACGCGATCTCACAAAATAAATTAATGGAAATTGGAAAAAGCAGACCCTCTACCCTTATGCGTAAACAAAATTAGTATCTACATTCATCCTTTGAAAAGAGGCAATTGACAGGAATAGCTAGCGATGCACGACGGACAGATAGGATTCTTCTCATTTCTCGTGTTTACCTCACTATCGTGGCATACCAGCTCGCAATTCAACTCAGCTTTCCAACCAGATCTATTTCACAACCTGGCTAGCCACTGTGATGAATGGTGTGTTCAAATTTAGCGAAGGGGGGGGGGTGATCATATGTGCAAAGATGTAAACCAAGTATCTGGCACAAATTTCAAGGGATAATTCTAGATGAGGTAATCGAGTTTTTCCTTATGAGATTCCATAGAATTCTACAGAATGTATAACAAAAAATTGTAAAAAGTGGTATTTGAACCCACTACCTCTTGCTTAAGAGTCAGATGTGCTAGCAGAGTGCCACAGAGACAGAGGTAACAGAGATAACATTTAAATGGATCCTGATTCATGCTTCAGTTATTTATCACATTCTACAGAATTCTACAGAATGCACATTCATAAGGAAAAAACTCGACTGTGAAGAATCGATTTATTTCCCTTTCCCCAGGAAGGCAGCATTAACCATGAAGGGAAATTTACAAAATGATGTGGTCTGTGAAGGAGCAATTGTAATGCTCCTTAACTCATTTACTCATTTCATCAGGGTTGTAGGTGGGTACGGAAGGCATTGCTCACCCTGGCATGGAGTGCTCACTGCAGGTCAATGCTTTGAACTGCTCCCCAGCCCTTGGTTAGACCAGAGCAGAATGTTTTGATAGGCGGTGGCCAATTTTGACAGACTACAACTCAGACAAGATGGGGATGTACAGTAAACTGGACCATGAAGGAAAGTCCATTTACAAAAATTTCAACATTGCATGGCCTAAAATGCTCAACTTTTGTGCTGGTTGCCAGACATCATAATGCAAATGAAAGGGACACAAAATGTAAAACCATTTGTAATTAGTATTAACTGGATTTGAAGTGTTTCTGTCCTTATGCTGCTAAGATTTAATGGTGAACCTAAACTAAAATACATTATAATGTATGATATATTTTGAATACAGTCCTTATCTGAAGGTTTGAAGCTGGATGATTGTGTAAACATTTCTGAAAGTTAAGCAGAATCTGTTCGACAAATATGCTTTCAACGCATGTTTTCAAATAAAAAATTACAAAGAAAGCATTTGCCATATTCCAAATCCATTACATGTATTTATTTCTATGGGGAGTATTACAGCAGACATCATCATTAAATGTCTCTTTTCTGCACTGTGGATAGTGGTATCAGCAATTCAGTTTTTCTGTACGAATTTAAAATGCATTGCGTTGATGAGAAGCCAGTTCAACTGACAGGCAAAACTGCCAATTAAATTTATACTCCGTGTAAATTACATGAAAATTGCTTCACAGTGTCTTGTTGCATTATTGTATACAGAAATATACTTCCATTATTAGAAATGATCGCATTCTCGGCTGTCCAATCATTTGAACAGATTACAATGCTCAACAATGCTTAATCAAAAGAGGCCATTGGCTAACTGAGTGGCCATTTTTGGCGATGATTGCTAGTAATGCACAATGGATAGATCTGAACTATGTTTTAGTTTTACTTCAAAATGGATAAATCTGTACTAAATTTTATTTTTAGAGTATCTGGGGATGGCTCAGATATTCACAGATTTCCCCATAGGAAGTAAACAAAGAAGTTGAAAATGGCAAATAACACATGCTATTTATCTGAGCCATCCCCAGATATACTGTAAAAACTAAAACCTAGTTCAGATCTACCCATTATGAAGTATATTTCTGTAATATCTTTTTCTGTACTCAAATAAGAATTAAGCGATCACTACACATTCAGTCAGAATTGGATACTCTTTCTACAGTGTGTTATGCAGCAAATTTCTTGGAATCTTCTGTGTAAGTTTATGTCAACATTTTCTGGACTAATGACCCCATTTTTGTCCCATGCTTCCAAATATCTATTTCTCTTGGGTCACCAAGAAAAACAAACTCAAATCAGAATTGATTGGCACTATCGAAAACAGTCAGAAAGGGATCTTCATCCCGCAGGGTGCACAATTCACAGACCCAAGAATATGTACGTTAGTGGTCTCCACCTAATCAGGATTTACACTCAATTAGTTCTGAAACTAGTGCCAAAGGTTAGAGACTTCACAGATAACCTTCTAGAATTTATTACTGATTGTCTATCCAAATCATCAGATGGTCGACTCGGAGTCCACAACTGTATGAAATGGCTCCTCATGGACATCAGTGTCGTTGACGATAACGATACAGTAGGAACAAAGTGAAATTTTGTAAAATGTTTGTCTTCCACAGCCAGTAAATAAAAAGCATCCAGGCATCTGGAAGCCACTGTAAAACCCATTTATCATAGGAAATAAATGCATTATCTCTACGAAATATATCTATTATTTAAAGTAAGTAAACTGAAGTCAATAAGTTTTTGCAATACGCATTATGGTATGTGATTTTAACGAAATGGTTGAAGCTGAATGTGAAGTAAATTTAACTGAAAGTAAATCCCTCATTTTCTACCAGCATAATCTTTTGTTGTGGCAATGCTCTTTCTAATATACATTTTGTTAAACTACTTTAATAATACAGCATTTGGTAATCTGAATAATGTTACGAAATTGGATTTGAGAGACAGAATAAATGATGTATATCAAATACATTCTTTGCCTCCCAAAAATGGCAATGAGGCACGGACTGTGAATCTAACAGTGGTGATAAGATCTATATTTGATGTATCAGAAATGGAATCTTCTGTAACTGTTCAGTACACTATGCTTACAGAGTGGTGTGATGAAAGATTAAAATTTAAGCCATTTATGGAAAATAATGAGTTGAAGGATTCCATAACATTGAATGGAAATGTATTGAAAGATAAAGGTGCACATTTTAAATGGAATTAATTCATATCAAACAATCAAACTTAAGTTGTTAAGGTGTCTATCATTCTGTCTAGGGGTTCAGGCCCAGGGTCTGCATGTGACCAAAATTGTAACTACCGTGAATTAACTTACATTTTCTTTATTTCAGTATTCTTGTGGGACATATGCCTTATCAATGAGAAAGACAGTTCCAGTTTCAACCAAAATGATTTGTCTTTGTTCTACAGAATTACAATCTATTCAATCGGGTCACTCTAGTTTCTTGCATTAAATTTCCGTTTTGTTTTGTTTCAGGTGTACTTACCATCTGTACTGATTGTTTCGCGTTCGTGGTTGACTTTCTGGATAGATATTGATGTCGGCTCTCACGTATGTTGATGTTGGATTTACAAATAAGTTAAACGAAATAGTAAAGGAAATATTCTCCCGGTAACTGCTGCTGACTGCTGATTACCAGTCAGTCATCATGATGCATAGCCGTCATGTCTCTCTTGTGTCAGGACGTTACAATACCCTCGGAGTAACCAATAAGGTGACTCTATGAGCCACAAATAATGCACGACCAGTTCTGGTTAAATTAAACTAATTCATCCCATTAAAAGAATTCATTACAAAATAGGAAAAAAGCGAGTGTTTTGGTTATTTTGAATAAAGTTTGAACTGTTCCTGTCTAGTTAATCCCAGACACAAAAGAAACACAAACACAAAAAATCGGCACACAATCGTTACAAATGTGGTTAATCGCCGAGACGCCAACAGCATTCATTCTTTGAAAGTTATTGTTACCACCCGCGTACAAAGTACGACGAGAGGTTATATTTTCACAGGTGTGTGGCTGTCCATGGCGGTAACCTCCTGGTCTCTAGTCCCTGGTCCTTTCTCTGGGGGGGGGGGCGGGTACCCTCAGTCAGGTCTGTAGTCAGGAAGTGAGGAAGTACCCCCGGACAGACTACGACGCGGGCGGTACGCCTCTTGCGGAATAAGCAGGAAGACTTTCTTGTTTTCAAAGGTTATCATTTTGCAGATTTCATTGGGAGTTTTACTCATGCTGACCATGGTTACCTTAAATGATGCAGTTCAATCCTCCTTGCCAGCAGTATCATATGTTAAGGTACGTTCCAGATGAGAGTCATAGTGACATAGAGATTTTTTGCACTTTTGTGTTTTCTTTTTGTTACCGCCCGCAGCCGAAGGTTACTGGAAGGTAATGTTTTCAGTTTGTTTTGTTTGTCAGTTCACAGCGGGGGTACACCAGTCTCTGGTCCCTGGTGCTTTCTGGGGATGGGGGTATCCCCCCTAGTCCTGTCAGTGGTCCTATCCAAAGTCCTGTCCCAGGTCCTGCCAAGGGGAGGGGGAGGTTAGTGGAGGAGGTACCCCAGCCAGGACAGGGGTACCCCTTCCCCGGACAGTAGAGCGACTGTTTCCTGTGCCGCGGACGGTAAGCCTCTTGCGGTCACACAGGAGGACTTTCATCATTTGGTTCAGTAAATATTTTTGTTTGGTATTCATTATCCTTGCAGGCAGTGGATATTTGGATGCATTGGGGTGTGACCTTTGTTATTTTGTCTCTTCTGCAAGGTGCCTTGGTGAATTATATTGAAAGTATTAAGAACAAAGGACAAAATAAAATCCGAAGTAGCTCATGCTTATCATGTAAGAAGAGTAACGTAAATCTGTCACAGACTGATGATGAAACGACAAGAAAATTATTTAGAGTCGACAAACATGGGATCAACAAAATATCAAGAATATTGTTCCCGGTTGCTTATCTGATATTGAATATTTTTTACTGGGTCAGATGAGGAAATCACGCGCTTACGCAAAATTGGCCATTCTTTACACCAGTCGTCAGCATAACATGATCATGTTGTGCATCTCGAGAAGCTCGGTTTCAGTTTGAGTTTTCAGATTCAGTTTGAGTTTTGCCACCAAAACAATCTAGCTAGTTGGCAAACCAGCTGTATTTCCCTTGTCTGTTTACTTGTCTGCATGAAACAGGTGCTAGTGCAGCAGGATATAGTTTGTTTACAAACAAAGTGAGATCTAGCTGGTTTGCCTGCAAGCTAGATTTTTTTCCATTTAATCTAGCTTGTTTATAAACGAGCTAGATTAATTTTTCGAAACTCAAACTGAAAACTCAAACTGAGGCTGATTATCACACATCATGTTGAGACGGACAACAATTTCTGCTTTTTTGTCAACTATTGAAGAAACCGTCCTTTTAGCATCTGAAATGTGATTCTTTTACAACGTTCGAGGTTTTCACAAACACATAGTTATTGGCAACTATGGCAATATTCGTATTAGAGCCTTTACTATGTGAAAACAAAAAAAAGTGATCCAAGTGAGCATTGGACCTGGGGCCTCAGCCTTTCAGATCTAAAGCTCTCTTCTCTGGGCAATTGAGGCATGTGCTACTTGGCATGTCTTTGAATTGTCTTTTGTTCCTGTACCACTTAAATCTTGGATTTGAATCATTTAGTTAGAATGAATAGAGCATGACCATGTAGTTATCTTAGATCTCCCAAGTCACACATGTCTCAGTAGCTCAGAGAGAAGAGCATTGGATCCAAATGGCTGGGGTCCCAGGTTCAATACTCACTGGGGTAACATTTTGTTACTGTTTTTTTTTGTTTTCATGCATGAAAGCCCCTGATGCCAGTATTACCATCTTCGGCTACTTTGTGAAAACCTAGATTGGCGGTTTCCTTATCTTTGTGCCCAATTTTTCTTCTGGTCTTTCCCAAAGAATCTATTTTACACGGGTTATAATCAAACGGAACTCTTAACTTGTTGTCTCGGCAAAAAGCATAAAAATTTAGTACTTTTTGGGGAAATATTCAATTCCTATATCTGTGTTTTGGTGCATTACGATACAATCAATAATTCTGGAAGAGTCTGTAATTTGGAAAATATAGTGACAAAACTGTAAAAAGACAACTTTAGGTCATGAGATATTCGTTATTTCACTATATTTCTTAATTATGAGCATCTACATACTAAATTTCCTTCTGATTTTCATTGTGTCATTATCCACTGAAACATCAACATAGGAATTGAATATGTTCTGGAAAAAGTACTGAATTTGGACATTTTATGCCGAGACAATAAGTCATGAGTTCCAGTTATATATAACCCGTGTTTTACATGGTAACTTCTATTAATAAATGAATATTCATTGTTTTGTTTGAACAAAATCATAGAAAATTTTTTATTATACGTACAAACATTGGTCTGGCTGAAAGCGGCTAGAATCCCAAAGTTGCGTAGCACGTAGTAAACATGTAAATACTGTGGTATGTAATCAGTAGAAACC
>JBCAUG010630126.1:0-14070 GCA_038406175.1 Haplosyllis leylae | reverse complement strand
CCAGGTCCAGCTGTGGGGGGGGGGGAGGGGGACCCAAGCCAGTTCCAGCCGGGGGAGGGGGGTACCCAAACCAGGTCCAGCCAGGGCATGGCGTACCCCGGCCGCGTACACGTTGTTCTTTCTAATTTTGGATCCTGGGGAGTGGATAACCATCGTAATCACTGATAACGAAAAGTTTTTTTGGAAAATATTGCTAAGTTTTGAATTCCAAGCTTGTGTCTGCACTTGCAAAAGACCCACTGAGAACACGGTTGCTTTTTATCTTCAGCAAGAATGTTGAGAAGTAGAAATTTGTCAGACTGAATGATAAATCAGCGCATATCAAAGCCTTCCGCTCATTCGTCAAATAACGCAACGTCACTACAGAATATTAGTACACAGGTCGGATTCAGTTTAAAGTTCTGCCTAGTTGCCTTGCAAAAAGTTCTTGACTTAGGTTCTGCCTTATGGCTGTGGTGGGCTGGGTGAGGATCTTTCTAAACCCGCCGCGATTTTATTTTATACGACACTGATGTAACGTCTCTTTCAGTTTGCTCACGTTGAAACTGAACAATCGAGCTGGTAGGTCTAGCCTCAGCCTGGTTATCGTTGCAAGTCTATCTTTAACTTGACACCAGGAATGAGTACCACAAAGTTACTTCATATCCTAATTTATTTACTCTGTACAGTAGAGTGTTAAACAGACGAGACACACAATTACTAGAATGTACCTAGGTGTACAGCTCCTCAGCAGCTTCTTAACCTGATTACGAAAACAATCATCATATCCGATTCAACCTATCACCAGTCAACGAGATTTTTTCGGCTCATCTTGCCAAATGGACTTGTAACCGTCGTCTGTGCGTCATCACTGTCATTGTTCCTGTCATAGTCCATGAGTTTTCCAAATTTGGGGTCACATGGCGTGTGCACATTTTAGGATGCAAGCAGCTGACTAGAAATGAAATACAAAGGATCTCGAACAGAAAAGTTCTTGAGTCGCATCCTTGTTTTATCATTCCGTGTTTTAGTATTTCTCCAAAAAAATTAACATATTGCAATACTGCGAAAGACAGGCCTCAAGGTACATGTCTTATTACTGTTGTCCAAGACGACATGTCAAAAAGATAAATTGATGTATTTCAATGCAAAATATGTCAGCATTCCCAAATGAGCTGACGTCCACAAGGACCACTGGTTTCCCTTTCTCTTTGGTGTACTATTCTCCAGACTAAAACAATACGGATGCTGCCTGTATATTTTTCGCACAACAAGAATATCGCCTGTGGTATTTCGTTGTAAGTGCCGTAATCTGTCGTCTTGTAATGCCCACAAATTAAACAATGAACTTATTTTGCAAACTTGCGTATTATTATCGGTGTGAGTGAATATGATTCAGTTTTTCATTCAAGTGCAATTCACAAACTGACATTCAGGTGTTGTTAATCTTTTCAAACTGCAAACGCAGTTGCCGTCCCTCACTTTGAACCAGCGTGGAACTATTTTGCGACACCGTTTTGGACCTCAGATACTACCAAGAATTTAACATGATCACTTTGCAGTCGTGAAGTAGGGGAAACACTCAAATACATGAATTCAGGAATCATTACATGCTTTGGCCAATGTGTGACTTGGGGAATTATCGCACGTGAGAAAGAACTCAGGCGATACACCTTAACTTTAAATTCTGTCATCATACACCACCAAAAACATCCGACATGCATTCGTGCTCCATTCCCACCCAATGTCCAAAGTTTTAAAACGTCATCCACTTACTGTGTAGTTTTACTATCACAAAGATGACAAGGCAGAATAATTTGAATTGAATTGTAGGGTTTATTTTCAACTCCAACAAACATCAATGAAATAGTACATTTGGTTAAGCAGACCCATCACAACAATGGGTCCAGTCGACATTTGCAGACACAGCTGTGTGTCAGATACATGTAGGTACATGTATGATAAATGATAAAGGCAGTAATAGCAAATTTCACTATAATAGCCCCAGTTTGTGTGCTTAACCCGCCACATAACATTCAAGGTAACAGACAACATTCATAAATAAAGGAATGCAGTAGCCAATAATAGCAATATTAATAACTATAGGAATGTGGATGTTAACGAATGTTACCCCAAACACAAGCTGGGAAAATTACAACCATAGTTTTGAAAAACATAGATACATATATAAATAACAATTTTAACAACCATTGTCTATATGCGAGAGTCAACGTTAAAGAATGCTTCAATATATATATAAATAGATGTAGCATGAGGTACCAAAAGACCAGATATTAATAATCCGAACAACCAATGTTAATAACCGACAGGAATGTCTCAGTATTCAGTGATTCTTGACGGTGGAGGCTTGAAGTGTCGTGCTGGAGTTGGTAAATGCTTGTAGAACTTGATGTCATCCGATCTATCTGAGGATGACTTTCTCCATCTGTAGCAATCATTTTGATCATGAGCATTACCAACTTTCATCTCCTGATGATTAGGTCCTGGCCCAAACGATCTTTTCTTGTCCTGTTTTTCTTCAGAATAACTGAATCACAGTATCTTACCGTGCAGTCTACAGCTTCCCAGTAGCACCTAAAGCCATCCGCTGTAAAATGTTGTGCTTCCTTCACAAAGAGTTGGGAATCATTGTAGTCCCAGATGCGCTTTAAGTCCAGGGTAGAGATGTTGCTATGGAATCTCACAGCCTCTTCTAGGCATTGGTTAAATTTGAATCTCAATTTATTACTTTCCTCACTGAAGTTGATATGTCTGGAAGCTTGTATCCAGAGTACGTGAGGGTACCCCTTACGGTTGCATTTTGCAGGTAAAAACTGCTTGTATGCAGTAATCGCTCTGTCATGCTCAGTCATAATATGATTCAGTATTTTTGACATAGGCTTGGTGATATTCTGTGTACAGTTTTTATCCAGAAAGAGCTTGATTAAATCATCATCCAGTACAATTACTATCAACTTCGGAGGTGGCAGCATTTTGCCGCCCAACTTGCTTTGAAATCCAAGAGACATCAAGTTGGAAATTCTCCCAATTGTACTTGGGTTATCACAAATATAACCACTGTTGAAGTATCCAGCCAGGTCTAAATGAGATTTCACGTATCCAATAGAATCAATACTTCTACTCACGAAACCTGTGAATTCGCTGGCCTGTCGTCCTCGGTAGTACTGTTCAAATGACTTTGCGCAAAAAGCATCTCCTAAAAACCAGCACCTCTCCAGAGCCACCACAGGAACTAGAAATTAATTGTATTCAAACTGTTAGAAATGGAGAAAATGAAGGAATATCCAAATATATATAATTAGTTCACTTCATATCCATTAACTGCTAACTATTTATCATGATCATGCTGAATTATTGTATCACGCAACAATCGCTTCCACGTGGTTCATTCGTTCTTTCATCATGTTTAATGTGTTTTTGATTCCCAAGTGCTGACATATAATTAGCGAAGCTCCACCCCTTGGACTACGTTGCTGTTGAGTGCGCACGTACTTCCCATGACCATGATAATTGCATACCGGAAATATGGGAATCAATTTTTTGTGCTGATCTTTCTTTAGTTTTCATCTATGTAGCAAATGTCATAAGTTTTATATAGACGACACCAATTAAAGTCTCCTAACTATCTAGCTAGGCAAAACTAATTAACATTATAATTTTTTAGATATCTGTAAACAGCATTACATTTCCAATGACCCATAGCTTTGATTTGTTGGATGCTGTACCCAAATTTGGCTAGATCACAAGTTCTCCCAATTCTGTAACTGTGTATGTCATACAACAGACTATTTAGGTTGAGTTTTTCAAGAATCGCTCTTAGTACAGATCTAGCATGGTAGGGTCTAACAGGTGACTTGTCAGCAAATACAAAAAATTGCTCATCATCAGAAATGTAATTTCCTCTAATTTTCATGAATGTAAACACACACTTCAATGGGCAAAAGAACCTGTTATGCCTTTGCATATTGAGGTGCCCATCCTCATTCTCAATTTTACATCCTCTGACAAGGGAGCTCAAAATCATCTTGTTGTCATCCCAGTCATAACCATCAATTTTTAGGATATGTTTAATAGCACTAAAGTATGATTTCAGTGTTGATGACTGTACTCCTTTGTCCACTAAGTATGCACCAAAGAGTGCAGTTTTCTCCTCCCATGACAGTCCCTGTCTGTAATCCAGATTAATAATAAATCTATTCAGTTGTCTCCAAATTCCCAAGTAGTTATTAGTTGTGGATGCTCTGGTTTGTCTCATTTTGAGTCTATCTATGACATTCTTCATGTAGTCTACTGAGTGTTTTGATGAATGAGAGGATCTTGATGAATTAGTGTCGCTTTTACAGGTCTTCCTCTGTCCTGAAAATACAATTATTTATATTTCCACAGCTTCTTGACAGGCCAAATTTCTTCAGGAATAGGGGTAGCTTCCCTCACCATTTTCTTTCCAGCCTTACTGCATAGTTCATGGAAATAATTTATTTTATTCCTAGATAAACTATCAGCAAAAACATTTTAGCACCCTCAACATGTCTGGCAAAAATCCTCACATTTTCAGTCAGTCCTTTAAATACTATTAGTCTGATGAGCACCATACAGTTTTTACAGGAAGTTGTAGTGTAATTCAACATATTCACCACACTTTCATTGTCACAGAAAAGAATGATTCTTCTGTTTTGAAATTTATGTATCCATGCTAGTACTGCAGCAGTAACTGCATAGAGTTCAAGGTATTCGATGCTAGGCTTACATTGTCTTATGAACTGAGGATTCCACATTTGGTACATCCATTCTTGTCCACAAATAGCACCCATTCCAATTTTCCCACTAGCATCACTGTAAATATCTATTTGATCAGCGATAATGAAACTTGAGAAATCCAAGAATGGCCTACAAAAGACTGTTGGATGATTGAGGAATTTCAGCCACATTTTGATATCATCCCTCATTTCAGCATTCACTCTAATGTGGTGATGAGGCTTCAGCTTATCATTAGCTGTATAGGCATATAGTCTCCTAGTAAAAACCCTGCCTGGAATAATGCATCTGCCTAAGAAATTTAGGAAACCACAAACCTTCTGTAATTGATTCAATGTGACCTTGCTGCTTCTTTTATTGATTATAGACTCAATCAATAATGTAGCTTTTTCAACTTTTTCAACAGGTATGCATACACATTGTAGAATGGTATCAATTAAGAGTCCCAAGAAGACCATTTTTGTGGTTCCCCAAAAAGTCTTCTCTAGAGATACTGGGAATGCTATCTCTTTGCATACATTCAGGAATTCCTGTACTTGGTTGTTGCAAATTATCCTCATCATAGCAGCAAACATATAGTCATCTAAGTAATTTACCAAATTCCTCTTTGTTCTAAACTGTACAATATGTTTCACTGCATTGCTAAATCTTTGGAAATGGGAGCAGGAAATAGAAGCACCAAATGGTAAGCATTTATCCACAAAGTAATATGTCTTACCATCAATTGGGGATTCAGCTTTCATGATTAAATATTTCCAGTGTTTTTTCTTTATTCCCAAATTCCTGAAGGCAGACTTCATGTCTGACTTTGCTACATGGCAGCCCTTACCCGCATTTCTACATAGTTGAATTGCCTCATTAAAATCAGGGTACTGTACACTGCAACTTTCCTTGGGTGTGTTCTCGTTCACAGATAGGCCTTTACCACGTGGATATGAAAGGTGAAAAATCAGCCTAGCATCTTGTCCCCCATCCTTGGGAACTAGCCCTATTGGTGATTGTATATAATTCTCAAAAGGTATGCTCTCAAATGGACCTGCATATCTTTTTTCCCGGACTTCTTTCATTACCTTATTCCATAGTTGGACTTTGTTCCCAACTTCCCGGAATTTCAAATTTGGAGATGTAATTTTAACATCTTCTGGTCCCTGGTAACCAATGGAGAATCCGTTGGTAAAACCATCAATCAAAAATTCTGTTTCCAATCTATCATAGTTTGAAATTACTAATAATTTCTTTAGTGCTGTTATGTTTACAGGTGTTTTAATTGACTCTAGGTCAAAGTTCTCATACTGCAACACCTCCACTTGCTCTGTAAACAAAATATTGAGTTTATTGAGTATTGCTGAAATTCATAATTATTTCTTCTCATGTTTTGGACTGCCAGCTAACTTCTTTTCCCCTTGGGATGGCCTCCTGTTTTCATTCTTTTCCTGCAATTATGAAAACCATGGTTCCACCCTGCACAGTAAGTACAGCGGTGATCATAGTTACATTCAGATCCTGACCTCTTACAGCGATTCTTGTACCTCCAGCAGCATTCATCTTTCCAATCTTTACTCTGCTTTGGCATAGCTGACTGAGTACTTGACACTGAGCTGGAATTATTTAAAGATACATTGCTGTTGTAAAAGGCCATATTCCAGCCCTGGGTATATGTCTTAACCCAGCTTCTCCACGGCTTGCTGGCCATCAATTCCCTAAAATTAATATCATAAAAATAGACATTATCCCAAGGGTTTGAGGCAGCAGCTGTATTGATTACATATACATATTGCCAAATCTCCGATGCTCTTTCTGGATTGGCCCTAGTGTAAATGGCTGCGTAGACACGGAAAGCCTGGTCCCACTTCCTTATACTGCTTATTCTACCTGCCCTGGGTGGCATGGGAGGTTCAATGTAACTACTGGTTCCTTGTGTAATAAGCTGAAACAATTGTTTATTAAGGTCTTCATTAGGAGACTTGATTCCAATTCTGTCTTTAGGCAACAGCCTTTCCAGATCAATAAATTCCCCCCTTTTGATCTTTGCTCTCAGGTTGGGATCTATCTGACTGGTTATATGGAAAAACTCGTCATCCTGGTCAAAGTTGCGCAAAAATCTAATTTCATTGTCAATAGGTGCAAGACCTCCCTCAGGCTTGATAAACCTGGAATGTATACCTTCATAATCATAAGGCATTAACATACTATGCATGAAATTACCTTTAGGTGCTTTGACTTTTGCTTTAAACCGTTCTGCTTGAATCAGTAACTGGTCGGCGATATTATCAGGATCAGGAGATCTGGCACGTTCTCTATGCTCTCTGTCAATGTCCTTGTTCATTCGTTCACTATTAGGTTGATCTCTTCTACTAGTGGATGCGACAGGACTGTCTTCATGTAGAACACTTCTAGTATCTCCATTACCACAGTTCCTCAGAGTAGTCTTAGATCTTGCCAAATTTCCACGTCTCTGCTTGCTGTCCAGCCTGATTCCTTCTACAAAATTCGATATTTTGTCAATTATTGAATCATCATGACTAACTTTACGAAGACCTGGGGTGTATATCGTTGTATCAGATGGGGACTTAATTAATCGGTGATGGTTAGCTTTGTCTGTATCTGAATTCTTACTTGGCTTCGACTTTGAGCCTTTTACTTGACTATCCACCGGTTTTTCGGTAGCCTTATCCCTGTCTCTTTCTACTGCCAATCTACTGTCAAGTAGGTCATTCAGAAACTGTTTAAACTCTGGGTCTTCCTTCAAGTGACTAAATTTACTGGTTGGTGCCTTCACTACTTTTGATGCTACTTGCACATCTTGCGAGTCACTCTCGTCACCCGATGAGTCATCCAAAATTTCTCCAGTTTCCACTTCATCCGGAAAATCATCCTCAGATACTTCTACAGACAACTCAATACCATCATGTTCTACTCCATCTGAAATTTCAACAGAAGTTAGAGCATCAATTTTGTCTAACATTTCCTTTTCTTTATCATGTTGTAAATTTATTTCATTCACAACTTCATTCTGGGTAGTCCCCCTTTTCTTCATACCCCTGGTTTGAATTATCGGAATGACATTCATTCCCTGTATGACTTTAGATCTAGTTAATTTATCCTATGGATTGCTGATTTCTTCTGTCATTCTGTTTACCCGATTTATTTTATTCTCACCTTTTCTTTTTAAATTACACGCTTTCACCGTCAAAGGAAGTGCATTATTGTTCCTTCCTTTTTTAACTTTTGATGTAATTTGTCTTGTAACAGATTTTTTACCTGTTTTGTCCGATGACTTGTTGTTGTTACTACCAGAAACTGCACGCTTCTTAGGCACAGAATGCGAACTTGCATCAAGTTCACTTAATAGCTTCCTCTTCGGATTAGGCATTTTGTTGATATCTTGTTTTGTTCTTTTTGAACAATTTTCGATGATAATTTCTCTGAATTAACACCGAATTCTCAATCTCATAAAATGTTTGTTTGTTGTCAGTTGAAACATTTAAACCTGAATGACGTAATTAGATGATGCAGCTCGTGACACTATGGTAACGGGCCAAAACCCTGTCCTGCTGTCATCCGTAGTTGTTCAAGTAAAACCCATTTTAAGCCGAAACTCAAAATGATCCTTTAGTCCGAGATCAGTCGTGTTCAAGCTCATTTTTCACCAATGGGAAACAACGCCTTGAATTTAACTAGACTCCAAGATTTACGTTTATGCACAGATTGAAATAGAACTTCATTCTATTCCTTTGTATCTATTGTTTCCAGGTGGACTATCAACATCCATCGTCTGGTGTTACAGTTATTATCTCTGGTAAGAACGTCACTTATGTGAAGAAATATGCCAAACATTAGTCTCACACTATGAAAAAGAGAAGACGAAATTACAAATGGATTCTTAGTAGTGTATCAATACAAAAAACAAAAAGGGAAACCATCTAAAGAAAACTGTTCTGAACATGAAAAACTACGGAAAGGCTAATTTTCTTTGATCGGTTCTTTCACAGAGGAATATTTCCCCCATTAATGTTTGCCGCATTTCCAAGCTCAAAAGAACATGAACATTTTAAAATTTATTTATACCACTGAAATGACTAAATAATCATTTGTTAGAATCCCGCTTTCGCATTGGGATTCGTTGAGTCTGAATGAGTCTTAACTGCAGCAGGGGGTACCTCACACTGTGATGCAAGACCAAACAAACACAAGGTGAAAACGTACTAACAAGCTTACAACATCCTACATACGAGAAGGGTTAAACAAGTTTCCTGCCATCACCAGTATTTCTGTAATCATTCAACCATTTATGAAGAAACCACCAGAGGGCTTGATTTTCAAAAAATTGTTTACGAATTCCCTGTGAGTGGTGCGTGCGTGGCGGTAAAATTGGTAATCTAATGCCTTCACTTTGGTTTACCATTGGAGAGGAAGGGGGGGGGGTGATTAGTAATCTAAAATTTGCAGTCCTTCGACTTTGAATCTCATGTCAGTTTCACTATGATGGAAACACCTTGACCCAGGTAGTGGGTGCCTCGTTTGTTTCTAGGGAACTAGCCACGTCCCGTGCTGTGGATAAAATTAGTCCTGACCACATAAAGTACTTTGCCCTTCAACCAGCTTAAGACTGTATTCATCTGGATTTGTAACAAGCTTCGCAAGAAAGGCCGTAATGGCTAGTTTTTCACCAGAAAAAAAAAATCATTGAACTCTCTCTCGGGAACATGTTGGGATTTATTTCTTCTTCAAAGTTTTATGGACAATTTTTTTTTCCAGAGTTAGTACCTTCAGAAGGGATTTCTTCCCGTCTCGTACTTCGCCAACATAGCTCTATTTCCGGTTTTCAGTATATTGTTTTTGGAAGCTTCTATCATCATAAATCATCAAAACAACACACCTGATCCGTGTACAGTATTTGTTCCAAGACCACAACTTCTCCACAACAGATTTTCATATGTCCCCTTTTTCAATAATCTTAATATTTGTTCTCCAGACCAAACAATGAAATGATCCACATCAAGTAAAATCACTCAATTCATTTTACGATGTGTCAACCTTTATCCATTCACTTTCATTCTGATTCCATATGTGTTAGTTAAAAACATAAAAAAAACTGTCTTGGAATGGTTGGAGATTTGGAAGGGGGGAGAGGGTTTGCTCTTTCAAAATCTCGATTTTCCATTGATTAGGGAAATCCCTTTGAATGTTTTATCTATTGTTCAATCAAGGTCAGAAAACATCTACGAAGTAATTGGTAATAGTTTCTTTTTTCACATAGTTGCCTTTCTAGGATCTTTCATATTTAATCAAATGAAGTAAAGGAACTTCATGAGTGGCTCACTGTCAAGGCCGCCTACACTCAATGTTCCATAGGCTTTCTTCTCTATTCAGTTAATACTTGGCAGAACCCTTCACCAGGTATCTATTCTAACTGCTATAATTTGAAGGGGGTATTTGCCTTTGTTAATGTAATTCATGAAAAACTTGACAAACTATGGATCCTTCTTGGTATGGCCTAGACCTGCTGGTATTTTCCTACCAATACTGGAACACGGGTAATTTATTAAACACCATCCCATAGGGCCCTATATGATGCCAGATTTAACCATTAGATTAAACTGGATGTTTGAACTGGCTGGTGGGTGTTGGCCAACATTAGCAAATCAATGGATCACTGTTTTTTCCAAGAGGGAAAAAAATAACCAGCAGCCATCAGTCAGAATAGACACTGAACAAGAAGTAAGGCATATTGAGGGTCTGCAATGTGGTTTTGTTGATGATATGTGCTAAAAAGTCACATTCCTTGAATGGATCATCCTTCTTCCAAGTTCTTGACAACAGAAGGTAGATCTACAGTTCAACATTCCCCAGTCCCCTTCTCCCATTTGGGCAGAGTCAATTTTGGACTTTTTGTCTCCATAACAAGGAATCACACACAAGAGCATAAGCGGAGGGGGATGAGACATGTGTAAGTTACTCAAACTAAGTCAAGAATTTGTTCATTGTATTTTGTCCAACATTATATACTACCTTATATGTGCAATGCCACTTTAATGTCTTAATCGGTAAATATCAAACAGCAAAAAGTTACACTTAATGTCCACAAACCTTCTTCTTTCCAAGAAAATAAACTTTTCGATGGAACAGTCCTTCCGCTATTATCGCTCATTTCAAGACGCAGCTTGAAAAAGAAAAAAGATTTGAAGAGTTAGAAATTTTGGTTGTCAAGTTGTTTTCACTTGAAAGCAAACATTTTAAACAAACAGATAAATATGTGAATGTAATGTCTGTTATCAGTAACGAATCGAATTCTGTGCGCTAACGCAATGCGTCTTGACTACCAGTCATGTGATCGAAACTATCATCATGTGACCGGCTTCCTTGTCTTCAAGTGATAATTTTCTGATCACTTCTAGCTGAAACTCAAGTATCTGTGTAAAAGTATCTAGTTAAGACAGCTGCTCGCGATTCTGCGTACCTTTGAAAAGATGAAGAATTTCAGGAACAAGCCTGTCATCCTGCGTAAGTCCAAAATAAAATGAATCAAATTTTGCACATTTTAAAGTTATCAACAATTTAGAATTTGTGGGTTTAGTTTTGGTTGATGGGCTAGAATTGATTTGTTTATTGCCATCCTGTTACAAATAAGTTTCAGAGTGAGATAATCTTAGCACTAACTCAACCATAAAGGATCAATTTCAGAAGTTAAGAAGAATGTGCTTCTTTGCATTTCAGTGTCAGCAGTCCTGTTAGTTGTCAACTATGTGAAGGGAAATGCACCATTCACAGCTCAGATCTTGGCGAATGGACTGTACAAAATAGAGCATAGAGGAGCAAACTGGATGGATGGAGGAGGCTACATGTTCCAGGCTGACGGGAAAAGGTATTGCACTGTAAATTATGGTTCCAGGTTATTTTTCTTCACAACAAAGTGATGTTTAACTTGGATTTAGGATTTCATCCTTCCAACTGAGTTAGAACTGCTGCATATATTACAGCAAAACATGTCTTATTGATTGTATTTGTCAATGGAGATGCAGAAGAAGTCGTTCACATGGTAATGTATGGAGACAACTGCTTCCACTTCTGTGTCAACAAGTGCAATCATAAATCCTGTGCACTTGTCACACGCACGTATTTGTTCCAATAGTTTACAATAATTTATGTCTTCTTTATTCTTTATGGGCTGACTTCAAATGATCATTTGTTAATACAATTTATATTGGCTTTGCAAAACAATTTCTTCTGTACATAATATTTGACAATTTTCAGATGGTCTACAGATGACGGTAGCATGAAGCCGGTTGCTTCGCCAGTGGGGAGTAACGGTACTGATAAACTCGGCACATGGAACATGATAAACTTCACTTGGGCCGTAGGAGGAAAACGAGTTGATACAACTTTCAAGATGTACCACAGAGCAGACAATGACGGTCTTCAGTTCATAATCTTTTCACAGGTACTACTATAGTGTTACACTAATTGCAATAAAATCTCCACTTTACCGTCACCCTTCCCCTTCAACATATATGATCAACTTAAAAAAATGAAATTTATTGTTGGAATCGTTTAGACAATTGACCATGCGATATTTATGAATGTTGGAGAAAGGGTGACCAAGAAATAACCTAATTGTCTGATCGTAAAGTTGAAGTGGGATGGGGGGGGGGGGCTGTGGCCTCCAAAACAATAAAGGTAAAGGAAAGGTTTGGTCTAAATTTACTTCCTCGATTGAACTTTGAAGAAATAGTACAGACATGTTGTTATTGATCAGACATGTTATTTTTGTCTGCCTCTCAATTCATTATCAGATATTGATCTGGAAAGATCAGTATCAGATTGCAGTCTTAATAATTGCCCCAGAATATGTCTGGTGTTTGTGTGTAATACAAAGGGGAACATTTAGAAGATCACTGCGACAACTCTCAGTTTTCTCACGTGTTTTGGACAATTGTGTTTTCCAGCATTTCCGCGATGGTCTAGACAAAACTAGTGTGGGTGACGCCAACAAGGTGATCTCGGCCTTCCCGTCCGTGCACCTCCAGAACGGGTTGGGGATGCTCATCTACGCCAACCTCATGTCTGGATGGATCAGTCTAGACGTCACTACGTAAGATACAGAAGTGATTCCTTCACATTAGCGATTGCAAGAAAGATTAGGATTGCTTGTGGACAGACAGACATGACTTTTCTGTTCCGAAAACGCTTTCATCTCTTTCATGCTGACTTAGTTTTTGTGCTCAAACTACAAAGATTCTCTGTTTTACTAGATTGTTTTTGGATTTAGAGCTCAACAATTTGCTAAAGAGCTCTCTTTATATTACATCCTTCGACTGTTTGTCACAACTGGTTGTGGTCATCAGAGTTTTGTTACTGATGTCGGAGTCGTCTCCTGTTTGGTTAATTTCAGATGGAAGGCCAATCACAGTCACATCCACGATGGCTTAAAATCTGGACCCATCGTGGTGTTCGACAAAGAGGGTGCTGCTATGGTCATCTCTCCCTTTAACCACTTCATGGCAGCAAATACCTGGCACAATGCAACAAAGGACGGTACCCTCAACTTCGGCATCATGGGTAAAGTAGACAGCATACCCCCTGGATACACCATGGACACCATCATCTACTACAGTGATCACGGTATTAATGATGTAAGTTTTGTTGCATTATTGAGGCATCGTATGAGCATCGAACCTAATCTAAATGTTTGATATTCAAGCCACCTTACTGGCCAGGGAGTAATACCCAGAAGGATGGTGTGAACAATAGATTGCTACGAACACAGCAAAAAAAAATTTGAAGAGCATTAACAATTGTTTTACTTCAATTTACATGCAATTATTGTTTCCAATTTCAGTTCAGTGAAATGTTTTAGGTGAATGAACTTCTGCTGACATATCCCAAAGTTTTTCAAAGCCAGAGTGGATCTTTGGTTGCCTACACGCTTATTTTCTTTAGAGCTCCCTTGCCGGGCGATCATTAACGCTCTTCACGATATTTATGTCACAGGCAATGTACGGATGGGGCAATGTGCTCAGAACGTATTACGGGAAAAATCGTGAGCTGATGTACGAAGATCCCACAGTGAAATATCTGGGATTCTGGACTGATAATGGTAAGTGCATTGTATGTCATGGCAGATGAAATGTACTCATGGTTGACAAGATGAATTCTCTATCAGCATGATAAGTGTATCACATTAAATTAGGTGTGTCGCTCTCAACAGTAATACTTCAAAATAGTGCTAATTTGTTCAGTTGAAACTTCTTCTGCTGGAGAAGAACCCCCCCCCCCCAACACCGCCCCCCCCCCCCCGGCAGGTCAGGTTGGGGT
>JBCAUG010630015.1:0-14070 GCA_038406175.1 Haplosyllis leylae | reverse complement strand
AGTAAGTGAAAAGTTTACTGGCCCAAGACAATATTTACTGGCCATTGGCCAGCGGGCAAGTGCTAAATGATACACTGGACTCTTATATTTACGATGACAGTACATTTCAACAAATGAGGCATTCCATACGTGGATACATGATATATGTACAAAATAGTTGTACTTATAGTTGTGTGCTCACAAAACCTGGACAATTCTATCTGTACATGGACTATATGTTATATATTGGACTCGACATTTAATCACATTCCATACATGATTGTGTGAACCTTGAACGATTCTACAATGTGCTCCTATGGTTACTTACAATAGTGTGCGGACTATTTCATCACTCGTGTTTGAGGAACATTGTCTTAAACCTCCCTCAAGGTACTTACAAAGTTAAGCGAGCGTTTTTGGCTCTGAAGTTTTTTACGCAAGGAGATCACAAACATTGATATGAATGAATGTACTGAACAATTTCATGGATTTTAAGTCAGATGCATCGCAGTACAATTTGTCGTTTCGTACATGTAAAGTTTTCACTGGCAGATCCAAGGGGAAACGCCGAGCTAGGGAGCCTCACTTTATATCAGAAATATCTCAATTTCAAGGGGATTTTCAACCATAATCATGTCGACAAAATGTGAGGTTAGCACCCCCTTCCTACAAGAAATCCTGGATCCACCACTGTTTGTAGTTAAAAGTGCAATGCAAAATCTAAAGAGCGACACGTGCAACCAGTGGGAAGCTTATCAACCTTTTCTCTGCAGGTTTGTAGCTATATGCACAGAAGTCATACTAATGCCAAACATACCAAGTTGTGTTCACTGGGTCCCACTTACAACGAGTAAAAAGATGCAAAAGAAACTGGTCGCTGTAGATTTGTGCTCATTGTAAACCGAACTTTTTAGCATTGTTGTCAATGATTGTGGTACAAAGAAATCTGCTCATTATAGCCGGGCGTTGGTTTTAACCGAACTTGTTATTAGCGGGACCCAGTGTTATATGTGTTGATTAGACACACGACTCGCCAGCCACGCCCTTGATGCTGGCCCTGTCAAGTGATTGGTCCGGGTCGAGCAGGGCGGCCGCCAGGTCCCCGGGGTCCGTGACGTCCTTCTCTCCCGCCGCCCCCGGACTCTGTGGATCCCCGCTCTCTTTAGTGGACAGGTTGTTTACAGATATGTTGTCAGATATTGTTGTGGGACTCATTGGACGTTCCGTTTCATCCTGCAACCAAAACTGTCTGGTGTTATTTCTTTTGTACTCAGGAATCTGTTCAGCGTATTTTAAACATTTTGAAGGGAAGTTGCTATTGTCACCGCAACGCATTAAATCGTTGGAAGTGTCACCAAAAAGAACTTCCCACCGGTCTTAAACCATAACTGAGGATTTGTAATTGTCACTGCTATAAGTTTTCAGATTTGGGAGGGAAACATGGCAGAATAAGTTTTCGTTGATTTTACTTTCCACGACGTAAAACTGAAAAGTAGTTGAAAAACCTGGATATTATTTGTGTCAAGTCTGCTTTTCTTCCATATCAACGCCAACACAGCCACGAAGAACACGGCTCCGACAAGCTCCAAACCAAATGACACACCTAAAATCAAGAAAGTTCCACGATTTAGAGTTCGGGCTCAAATCCAGAGGAACATCTCATGCAGGGGTTCGTTACACACATACATGTCCGTGGGAAATCCAACTTACTGCACATCCATTTTATTACCATTTCAGTTAATTTAGGTCCACCAGTGGGAAGGGCAAAATTTAACTTGGGGCATTATTCCAAATTTCTTCTTCATTGTTAGTGTATCCAAGTTTGATCTTTAATTCAATAAAACAATCAACCTTTATATGGTAAAACAGTAGTTCCTTGTTTTGCATATATTTTATTAGTACCAGTTTCAATCCAGGAGGACTTGGACGCCTGTTTTTGGTTCTGGGACAGTTTTGGACGTCATAGAGTGGTTAGCCATGTCCCTAAGTGTTTACAAGTAAGGTACATTATGCACCATATGTAACAGCAAATGGACACTAACTTCACAATATGTCACTGGTTAAACTGAAAATCCCATTGTTCTGGACACTGAAATCTGTTTTTAAGAATTTTTCAATGTGGCTCCTTCTTCGCAGTGGGTCATTACTGCACACATGAGAGCGAGTCCATGTCCACGGTGCACCAAAGAAATGGGTAGAACAAGTCATTGCGCAACAGTACTGTGATATCTACAATAAGTTTCGTCAAGATGAATTTTAAATCAGTTTCAACTATTTTCTGTTGATTCTGAAGCGTACACGACGTTTTCAAGCAACGATCAGTTCGTTTTTGGGTATCTATTCATTTCAATATCAAGAAAATGTTCCTGTTTTAAAAAAAGCATCTTAAAAAACTTCCCGTGCTGGGAAAATGTAAATAAACTTTAGATTAAACTTGGTCGATCAAGATTAATGAAACAATAATGTTACACACTGGTGTTTTTATTTGTCTCATTGAGTAGACCGGTTGAGTCGGGTCGGTGAAGCAGATGATTGAATTTGGCCAAATAATACATAAGAATAAAACAGAAATTTCACTGGCTTAACGACCATTTCCAGAACTGTTTTTGCCTTTTCCTTTTTTAAATCAATTCGTTTTTAAGTAGTTTTCGATGTTTGGGAGGTGTCATTATCATAATCAGGAAGTTCCTGATGGAGATGGAATCTCTCTTCACTTTGGGAAAATAGGTAATATTGTAATGTAGTATCACTGTAATTATAATGTATACATGCCTAAGCTTTGTCTAGTTTTGTGGAATAAAAATTTATATTTGTAAAATATACTCTGTTTATCATGGTATGTGTTCCAATCAGATCAGTGTCCATAGCAATATAGATTTGTTTTGCATCATCAAAGTCATGAGTGCAAAATTCATAACAATTCATTGTAAATGTCAATACGTCACACAAACAATTGTACCGAATTATTTCTCCTTATATCGACCCGGCTCTTCATGTTGCTTGTTTCAGTGAATAATTATTCCATCAAACAACTAATCATAAGATTTCAACTGGTCAAGTCAATAAAAAAACTATTCTTATTGTAGAACTATCTGGGACAAATAATTTTCCCTGTAAATATTAGGTTGTCATCCTGTTACAAAAAAGAGAAAAACAGAAATAATATGCCTGGTTCGATTTGTTTACAATGATGTTGACAAAAAGAGGAAAATGTATAGTTTCTAAAAATCAGTCATTAACCTGAACCTACCCCCAACTTACTCCAAACTTTACCCAAAACATATCCTAAACTTACCCGCAAACTTGTCCAAAGCCTTACCTTAAACCTACCACAACCCACCCAAAACCTTACTCCAAGCACTAAAAACATATTGAGCTCCATTTCTATCTCTTAAAGTTATTTTAGCACTCGAAATAAAGTTATTTAATGTACGAAAAGTTATAAATCTCGGAAAATGTTTCTGTTTCATCCCTGACCAAATCCTGGTTCCACTAGCATGTGAAGGAAAATCATTCCATTTCAAATAATTCTTTGCTTGGCTGCGGAACATTTGCCAAAATTATCTTAAGAAGCCTTTTGACATTTTCGAGCTTAACCAATAAACCCCCGAAATTTAAATGGTTTGATTTGGATACAGAATAAAGACAAATTCTTCCCTAAAATATTAGTTCGGGACAATAAAGTCGGTGGCCTAGACATAGTTCATCTTCATCGCAAGAAATGATATTCTGTATAATAACAAATCAAACTACAATTTTATTACCAGTTCTTACCATTCTTGCTTTCAGTACATTCTCGCACATTGTCGGATTGTGTTTCTCATATACTTTTTGCTCATCTCTGACTTTGTCGGGTCGCCAACGATTACGTTTTAAAATCTGCAAGAAACAAAAAAAGTTGAGGAGACTTTGGTCCTATTTCCGACGGCACTATGGCCTTTTAACTCCTTTTTGTAGACAGTGATGAA
This sequence comes from Haplosyllis leylae, assembly GCA_038406175.1. NCBI lineage: Eukaryota > Metazoa > Annelida > Polychaeta > Phyllodocida > Syllidae > Haplosyllis > Haplosyllis leylae. Next base: position 10,123 of record JBCAUG010630015.1, on the reverse strand, counting down.
TGTGATTACAAAGACCTCTTTTCACTCCGATTTCAAGGAATAGTCGAAGTACCAGCCAAAACAGCCATTGACAGACCAAAATCCCAGTGAGTGAGGCCAGTGATGCAATACAGTGAAAACATTGAATTTAACCTGGACAGCAGAATTTACAAAACACAAATTTATCAAAATCTGCTCACACTTGTTCATAAATTGATTATTCTCATTCAAGCCAATGAATTGAATAAACACGACAGATCTATTTCCTTTTGCAATTTTTATTTAACTTTCTGCTTCTGATGTATAATAATGTTGACAAGATCAATTGTGATGAAAGGTTGTTGAGACAGGTTGCCCTTGTTCACATCAATAAATACTGTCAGTAGCGATGTAGTAGAAAAATTTCAACGCTGTGCCTTTTTGGAAAAACCATACAACAGTACGAGATGCAGTGATGTCGCGTAACCAAGGTAATTATGTAAACAAATGAGGTTATCTTATATTAAAGTTCTCCCATGAAGATGGGGTCATGCACATTTGGGTTTGTCTGGAATAAAGCATTTCTATTGCGTCCAATCCAGTGGCGGGTCTAAGGGTCGCCAGGGACGCCCCCCCCGGACCAAATTTTCTTTATATCATGCAGTTTTTGGGAAAAAATTGGTCAAATAAAAGGTTGACGCCCCTCCTTAGGCATTGGTGCACCCTCCTCTGGGAAATTCTGGATCCGCCACTGCTTGAACCTATTTGTTTACCTTACAGAGGCACTACCTGTATTTGTAAATTGAATTGATATGAATAGCTAGTAATGATATGGTGCGGATTTGAATTCGGAACATTTGAAAACAACATACAGGCTTCCCATTACATTCTGAAGGTTAATTGTGTTCTTCTTTACGTTACCTCGTTCACTTCTGTGTGTTGTAGGTTGGCTGAGTGTGCAAGACAGTCGAGTTTTTTTACAATTCGTCATTTTCTGCCAAATCTTGGCAGAATCCTGCCAGCACTGACATTCAGTAGTTGTGACATAAACGAGACAGACCTGAGTAAAATTATTACCTGCCCACATATGCGGATGGCAATAAATGGTAGGAAAGGGAAGAAATATCACACTGTTTCAAAAAGACAAAAAACATCACTTCAGGAAAGTTCACTTGACTTCATTATGTTCTATGAGGTCTGTATCGGTGGCGCCTTACTCATAGCATTATAAGCTATGTGTAAAAGGTCACTGACGTGCTTCATTGTGTCCTCAGTCTTATAATATGGCATTTTATTCTCAGTCAAAAGCATAATTTTTCACCTTACCTCTTGGTATTTCTGAGAATAGGCATCATTGCCGTCACTTATCACTCTGGTTTTCCTCTTTGATTTCCTTTTCTTAATTTCTGCTATTGATATTTGGTCATTTTGGTTGTTTTTGTTTCGCGCGTCGCCCATCTTAGCTTTCATTCCGTGTCCAGTTTTCAGTCTTTAGTTTGTCTGGTGTTTTGACTTCAAACAAAACTATCAAAAACAAAGTAGATATCTAATGTTTTCAGTGTATTCTTCAAAGAACATTTTCGTTTTGTTCCGGATATTTCATCAATGGTACTTTACATGAGATTCCGATTATTCTGTGTTGAACTACAAATGCACTTCCTCCTCCTACCGATCTTAGCAGTATAAATTAGCATTGATCAAGACAGTCACTAACTTTTGTTCCTGTGTCACCAAAAGTTCAGCCTTTAAATGTCACCAAACACTTTGGAACTTTTAAATTGTTTTACAAGACTAATTACCTTCCATCACAAAAAATACTCGGGTGTCAAACGGTATAGAATTTCACCTACTAGAGTTTGGTATCTATTATATTGTTCTCTCACCATAAATTTGTATTAATAATTAAAAAATAATCATTGGATGCACACACGCCATTCAGATGAATTATTTAACACTTTTTATCAATAGTGTCTCGTTCGTTAAAAGGAATAATTTGTTGACTGAGGCAAAACATTACAATGTTGTAACAGGAAAGGTCAAGGATAATAGGTCGGAGAACTAAGAAAATTAGTGCAAGGTATGATTAGGTTAGTCACCTGTCCATACCATTCCTCCCCGCTGCGCAAGACAATGACAGGATGTACCCTACCCCCCCCTGCAGGAGAGGACATACCCCTCCTCTCCCCGGTGCAGGACCAGAAAAGGACTCAACGTAGTGAATTTAGTAACTCGCAGAAAAAAAAGAAAGAAGAATTTTTCTTTACTAGACGGTGAGTAGGGATGTGTCACAGGAATATGACCCCAAGCTTTTAAACATCCAAAGAGTTTATTTAATTTGAGCACCGGAAATAGCATGTACACCCCGAAGGAACTTGGGCAAATTTGGACTTTTACAAGGCCATAGAATGTGTTACTATATATGTATGAATATTATTATGAATGTTTGTATTAATGCATGAAATTGTTGATTGCGGAAAAAATAGCATAGAAATTTCTGTGGCATATGTGACGCAGCATCAGACTTGTAATGTTACTTATTGTTTAGGTTCAAACTCCACCAAAGTTTCGAACTGATTAATTCGACAAATGTATTGAGTGGTAAAAAAGAGATACTATACAATTGTTTTGGCCGCTGGTGATCGGATAAAACTAGCGGGAATTTTTTTGAGGTTACTATTGTGCTACCCTCTACAGTTTCCACACAGTTTCTCTAACCTCTTCTGCTATTGGATGAAAGACCCGGTTTTCGACCAATCAGAAAATAGTAGATAAAAGGTACCGTGGCTGTATGTCCTGTGGTTCATGTGGGAAAGGTTACATAAAATAAAACATTTTTTCTTGTGTTTGTAAATTAGTGAAACTCGCGATATTCAGCCAACAGTATGTTTGCCTTGGCAGGAACACAACCTCAGATTTTACAGGTAAACATCCAATGTTTGCTTAAACTGTGCCGAAACGAACCACTTTCGAGTTAGAAAAAGATGAATGGTGATGTAATCTTCACTGACTGGAAGCAAAGATAAAAGAGATTTGCTATTGTGAAATTATGATTGTAAACTATAAACTTTTTTTGTTTGGGCTATGGCTTAAAACATACGGCAATCCAGGAGTGGAAAGACAGGCAGTCCATTTAAGTATCACCTGATACAATTGGGTCTAGATCTAAATATAAATGTGGATCTGGATTCTACACCACGATGACGAGACCGATCTTAGATCTAGAATCTAGATCTTTCGCCCAAAATCCGCTTTAAGGTTTTTACCGGCACATACCATAACATCGAGATCCAGATATAGTGAAATTTGGTATTTAATTGGACCTGAGTTGGTGTCTCAGTTCGGGTGTACAGCACAGTACTGTATGTTCCAAGGTTTGTTCTGTGTTGTCTTATCATTACTAAATTAACGAATTAAAAACACATACCCCTTTGTTTTGTAGTCCATTTTACCTATATCACACGTTGCTTCAGTGTTAACTTCCAATGTTCATACGCTGTCAAACACGGCCATTCATGAAGTCTCGTCCAGACGGAAAACTGACCGCAGAAAATCAGTTAAACACAGAGGAAAAGAGTCTGATACTGTAAGTTACTCGTGTTACGAAAAAATGAAAACAGAAAATACTTTATTGAGAAATGCATAAAAATGTCTCAGCTGCGCGTAACATGTTTGGTACTTTGTAGTTGGAAATACAATTGAAGGATCTTGGACTGGAGCATCTAGATCGCAACATAGATCTTCGTGTGATATGCCCTATACTAAACCAATCACTACCACTGAATAAGAATGCAAGTCACTGGAAATCTAACAACGCTTCTAAGCACACATTCTTCGAAAACAAACACGGTGAGTACATTTTGGACTACGTACAAAATTGAGCTTGACATTCTGAAAACTGTACATTTCCAGTTACATGCCAATGATTTTAATAACATTGAATCATTCAGTGTGCCTGTCTGTATTTCTTCTCCAAAACTAATTATGAATTGTAAATCTTTATTTAACTGATTTGAGTTCGTTACCCAAAATCTGCAATTCAATTATGGATGGTAAGAAGAGTTTATTCAGTAGAGTATTGAAGCATTCATATTCGCACTCAATACTAAATTTATTTAGAGTAAATAGAGCCACACATACACATGACAATTTACTAACAATACTTCCTGTTCACAGTTGGCGGTAAAAAATCTCTTCAAAGCGATTTTTAAGAATACTTGTTACAGCATTTTATTAAATAAAAATTTGCCTAGGATTTAGTGAGAGTCTTTTGTACGAAGATAGAAGTCCGCTACGACCAACTATTACAGTTGACCTCAGCACTATACGAACCAAATGGATTCCCAAATCATGTGAGTGGAGATTTTACCTTCCACATTGAATATGTGAAGGACATGTAACGGAGAATACAACTTTAATTTAATTGTGAAAAAGTCTGTATCATGAATTCAACGTGAACCTCAATTTATCAAATGGTGAAATGAAACATTTTTGAAAAGCTTTACAGTTTAGATGTGGAATAAGTAGCGATTTCTCATGATTAAGAACAGGATTTTTAGTGAAGTCTAATGATGCTTTTCTCAAAAAAAGTCTGTAAAACATGAGATTGGATTTCATTCCTGAATCAGTACGCACACAGATAAATTAGTTTACATAATAAACGCACCTTCTAACTGATGTTTGCCAACTGAAACATTCCCATTTTCATCGTTGTAGTATTATATCAGCAGACCAGAAGTTTTAAAACTCGCCGAGCGACATCTGAGAGTCAGGAGATGTCCGACACAAAGTTACGTGATGCTGTAAGTTTACTGTCCGTCAATAAAAAGAGATGTTTTCAATAAAAAATTGAACATTTGATTCCAATCCATCATCCATTGAAATGACACACACACGCCGCGCACACGAACATTTGTGAAAAATCTCAGACGGATATTGGACTAACCAACAGTATCTATATTTAACTGTTGTATTGGTTTTAGAAACGAAAAAAGGTGGAGAATCTAAGTTGTACGAAAATTTTGACAATCCTTCGAGATAGCTCACGTTATAAGTTGGATTTTCCGTCAACTTTGATTTTCGTGTTACCATATTTTGTTCGGCAATTTTAATGTTCGAAAAGAAATTGTATTCTGATGCGAAAGGTTATACCACCCTTCAAATCGTATTTCCGATCAAAATAGATATTTGGAAGATCTTCGCCATCAAAGAAAGATCACACACCCAAGCTGAAAACATTATTGGCTGAGAGTGACAAAGCACCAGAGGTAGGTAGTGTCAAAAGATAATATTGTGGGTATATTTCTCACGTATACTAACTTGCCCACTGTATTTAATTTTTGATAAGGTATCTTTGTGAACAGCTCAAAAACGAAACGATAGAATGTCAACTTTTAAGATAAGTGAGAGATCTTTTGCACGACGTCTAAAAATCATGAACCAATGTTTTTGTTTTCTTAGGTTCAAGAGAAGTTGAAAGTAGCATTCGCAGAAGGTTATGCTGCTAATGTTTCGGGGGATGGTAAGAAGTCCAGGAAGTTTCTAGGAATACCTTCCAGCTGGGTAATAATATTCCACATCAATTAAATTATATTTCTACTACCGTTAGTTCAGAGCGTATAATTCGCATATAACGCATAAGCGTTATATGATATCGGTTGTTTGAATGATTGGTACGTTCACATTGCACAGAAACGGGTACAGAGAATGGTATTGGCACAATAGAGACAAAGGGTCTGGTCCCATTCACAGTCCTGGTGTAGTGTGAACAGTTCTGCATAATATATAGTAAGCCATTGCTCCTGGTTCTGCTCCCTAATCCCGTGCAGTGTGAACGTGCCATTACGACGAGCAAGAAATGCACAAAATGTACTTGTTGTGGCCGGATGCTCGTTGTTACTCATCTTTGTAGTCGATGAGACGACATTGTCTCCAAAGCAAATTATTGCTCGTTATAACCGTAATCGTTGCAACCGAATTCTAATCTACATGTTCATCAGTACAGCTACAGATAATTATTAGATGTGCAGTGGAAAAAATACCAGGATACTACATTATCTTTGCTTTACACTGTTTGCCGCGTTCGCCAACCCCCATTTACCCAAAGCGCACTGTAATAAAATGTTTTTTCTTGTCAGTTTTGCTTGTAAAGAAATACAGAATAAGGCAATTATTGCTTCAGAGTAGTTATGATTTCAAACAAATTATAATTTACTACTTTAATGTTGGAAATGCCTGTAACTGCAAAATACTAACAATAGTTTACAGCAAATGTCTTGTTAACTGCTTTTTTATGTTTCAGTGGGCGGTGATCATTTTATTAGGAACTGGAGCCTTCCTTATCAAAGATATGATGAGCTCAATGAGCAAAGGTAATTCAGGTTAAACTTTTCGTGTAAGTTTGTGAACACAACCGGATCTGTTGATTTTACTGTTATTCACTTTGAGTGGTATTGAGTAATTTGGAATTATATTCTTCTGTCTTTTCTTCATGAAATGCGCCACCTTTAGAGAGTAATGGTCTTTCGTTTTGTAGGATCTTGATAAAATTAAAATATTTAGAACTTTTTCTCAGCAGAATTTAAATACAATATGGTGAATGGTGAGAAGTTTGCAGTGGATCCAGAACAAATCAATGTGAAATTTGAAGATGTCAAAGGGGTACGTACAATTTTTGTTGTGAAAAATGCTTGCTCGGAAAACGCTGACGAAAATTACAGTAAAAACCGCTTCTATTGCCGTTGTCGATCACCCAGAAATAAACCTTCCACGGAAAGTAGTAGTTTTTCTCATATTCCAATGATTTTATCACCTTCAAAATAAATTTTGAAATTTCATGGAAAGAGATTTAACCAGATGTACTGACAAGTATCGTCTTCTGGATTATAATAAATAACACCCAAGTTCTTTATTTAACTGGCAGGCTGATGAGGCAAAAGAGGAACTACAGGATATAGTTGACTTTCTGAGAGATCCGGATAAGTACAGATCTTTAGGAGCTAAACTTCCAAAGGGTGTACTGCTTGTAGGAATGCCCGGTATCGGCAAGACACTTCTTGCAAGAGCTGTTGCTGGTAGGTGCTAGTAGATTACTCTTGGCTCCAATGATAACGTTTTCTATTGCAAAGTACAATCGTTTTCAAAGGCAAGATTTCTTTCCTCAAAATTATTGCCCTTCCATCTTTTGAGCATACCCAGTATGCGCGACAAACGCACTTTTACCATATTTCGAGGCCGAAGGAAGTATGTTGCAAGACTCTGTGAGAATAAACGAATGTACTTGTTTCAAACAAGACGTTGACACACTACACTGTGACTGAAGTTGTATTGCTCTTGACACAGGTGAAGCGGATGTCCCCTTCTTCTATGCATCAGGCTCGGAGTTTGATGAAGTATTCGTTGGCACAGGGGCACGAAGAGTTCGATCGCTGTTTGGTACGGTATTTAAACTAATCTTCTAACAAATGTGGGAAGGCCGCAGAAAAATAATAGGTCTTATTTTGGACAAAATTGGAGAGCTTTACAATTTTAAGGAAAGCATGGAAAAAGTCCAGAAATTTCGAAAACATCGGTGTTATAGATTATTAAGCATTTTGACCCGTAGGAAAATCATTGTAAAAGTCCTTTCAGGAAAGCACTATGAGTAAAAAAAAGAAGTAAAGCTGACGGAGACCGAGCCCTGTCCCAACAGGGCTACAGTAGCCACTTGGGATCAGGATCCGGAGAAGGATTTGTACCTGTTTGTGTGCAAAGTGAATATTTCTTCATTATATAAAGTAGCCATTCAAAAAGTCTCCGGGTGTGAATCCAAACCCATACCCGTCCCCGTGTATGTGAATGAGTCATTAGTATGGCGCATGTTTGCACCATTTAGTCAGCGTTTCCGAAATTTATCCGCATTGTAGAAGCTGCAAAGCTGCGAGCGCCATGTGTAGTATTTTTAGATGAGATAGATACAGTTGGAGCAAAGAGAAGTAATTCCCAGATGCATCCGTATGCCAATCAAACAATAAACCAGCTTCTTGCCGAGATGGATGGGTGAGTAATCTGATAGTTATCACAACAAAAAAGTAAACAGAAAAGTTACTTTTTTGCACCGAGTGCTTCAAAGAAATTTTTTCTTCTAGGTTTCATCAGAATGAAGGTATTATAGTTTTAGGAGCCACAAATAAAAGGGAGAATTTGGACAAGTAAGTTGCTATAAAATTGAATTTTAAAGAAATTGAAATGAAGTGGTGGTAATCTTTTTGAAATTTGCACATCCTGCGATTTATATAAAAAATCTGACTACGTTCAAGAATAACTACTTTTTGTCACACAGGGCGCTTTTAAGGCCAGGGCGATTCGACGTTGAAGTTAAAGTGTTCCCGCCAGATCTGAAAGGGAGACGGGAGATATTACAGTTGTATCTGAGCAAAATTAAAATGGGCAGTGGTATGTTGCATAGTGTCTAAGAACAAAACATTCATTTCTTAACTAAAGACTAATATACAAAATCTAGATGTTTGCACTTTGTTATCATACACAGACATAGACATAGACCAATTAGCAAAGGGAACAATTGGATGCACAGGAGCAGATCTAGAGAATATAGTCAATCAAGCGGCACTGAAGGCTGCGATAGAGGACTGTGATGAAGTATCCATGTCTCATCTGGAGTATGCCAAAGATAAAGTCCTAATGGGTAAAACATTGTCCTTAGATAATAGTATTTTACATTTTTTTCGTTAGTTTATCAAGTTTTTATGATGCGTGAAACCCATTTTAGGCCCAGCCAAAAAGCATAGGATACCAGACGAAGAGACGAATTTAAACACAGCTTACCATGAAGCTGGACATACACTTGTGGCTTACTACACAAAAGATAGCAAAAAGCTTCATAAAGTGACTATAATACCAAGAGGCAACGCTTTAGGATATGTAAGTACAGTGGCAAATATTATTTATTGCAGATGTTTTGTTTTGTACCTTTTTTTCAAGGTTGCATGTATTGTGTATTAATTGTTTGCGTCGCGTGAATAAAACATGCATTGTATGACTTACAACATGCCCTTTGCTCGATAATGTAATTTAAAATAACGATTTCTTTCCAGACGTCTTTCATACCTGAAAAGGAGATATATGGTCACACGAAATCAGAACTTTTAGCAGAGATGGATGTTTGTATGGGTGGGCGAATTGCAGAGGAACTAGTCTTCGGAAACGATAAAATTACAACAGGTAATTGGACCGTTGGTGTTTTGAAGATTTCTACATTGTCGGCTCTCTTCTTGTAAGTTCTTGTCCGTGTAGACAATGAGCCAAAGTGTACTTGAACAACACAATAACACACGCCTCCCGTGAAACTTCGGGTAGCTTTTGCGTAGAATTACCCATTTGTCCGGATTAACTGCTTGAAAAAAAACCCGAGTTCCAATAATTTATCTTTTTTCATTTTTGGTTTTTAAGAGAAAAATTAAAAACCTAAAAGAATAAAAGTGCAGAAATAATGTTTATGTTTAGATTAAGATGCTTATTATGTACAGAAAAAACTGGCTAAGATTTGAAATAGCAGTATAAACAGCTATGTGCTGTTTAAACGGCAATATTATACTATTTCTCGTTTTAGTCCGTACCTCATAATACATTGTCATGCGGAAATATTTTGTGTGGTATTTTCAGGCGCTTCTTCAGATTTCAGCAATGCAACACAAATTGCTACAGAAATGGTGAAATCATACGGTATGTCTGAAAAGGTTGGGGTGCGCACAGTTGACTTTCGGAACAAAACTATTTGTCAAACCACGGGTGATTTAGTAGACGCAGAAATCAAGAGATTGTTACAGGTAAGTTTTGCTACAGGTACTCATGAGAAGAAGGGATCAAATATTATAATGAGAGAAAGGCTATTTGTTGTGTCAGTGGCAAATGTGTCCGAATGTCAGTTGTATGATTCACACCGTTAATTACTTTGCAATAAATTTCTGTGTATTCCTTTGAAGATAACAAATCAAATCAAATTTCACAATGTTTAATTACTAACCGAACTACACTGAAAGAAATATATACACCAAACAAGAAAGTCCTCCTGCGTGAACGCAAGAGGCATACCGCCCGCTGCATAGCCGACCTATACGGTCTGGTCCGGGAAGGGGGGGGTGCTCAGTCCCAGCTGGGGGGGGGGGTGCCC
>JBCAUG010629904.1:0-14071 GCA_038406175.1 Haplosyllis leylae | reverse complement strand
TGATTGTACACATAATTGTAAGGAGTTGAATTGAATTCCTAGTTGTAATACTTGTACTTATGAATGTTCTTGTTTTGTAGAGTTTCTTAGCTGCATAACTCCTAGCTGTAGATGTATTCTTCCTGACGGTATTATTCTCCTGGAAGTATTTCTCCAAGTTGTATTCATCTTAGCTGTATTCCAATGTGTAACTCCAGTGTCTGTGCATTTGAACTATCCAAAGATGTGTCTACATGTGTTGTCTATGTGTTGTGATCCAATTGACTCTCCAACTCCCCACTGTGAAAGCATGGTCATGCATTTCTGGGACTTAAAGGAGAGCTACTGGAACATTGATGTCAACATGTCAATCAGTCTAAGGAGTAACTAATAAAAACTGTACTTAAGCTGAGTGTTTGTATTCTTCAGTGTGGGTGTTTCTACAGAGACACTGACTTGCAAAGCTGTTGCTTAACTGTGAAGGTACTGGAGCTCCAGTGAGCTCCCCACAACTCCAACTCCCCACCCAGCATTACACCCTGTGACTCCTCCCTTCCTCTAGGTCCAGTGCATGAATAAATACCATTGAATAACTGCTGTCACCCCCTGAGATTAAATAACTCTTGCTCCCATTGCTAGCCAGGTAAAAGCTCATTTACAACTGGTATTGAGCTATTGCAACAATTAGTGGTGAAAACCATAGTTTGTGACATGTTGCTTAATCACTTGGGTTTAAATGTTAAGGTAGTTCTTCACAACATTGATGTCACAACCATGTGTTCAGGGCCAAAATGTAAACAGTCAGGCTTCATTGACTATTAGCTACACATTTAACAGTGATCAATTACAATGCATTCTGATTATCAGTGGACCATGAATCTTTTTGGAGACAGAATAAAACTTAAAATCTCATCAAAATCTTAATTGAAAAAAAGAAAGATATTGAGTAACTTAACTGTTTTTATCTAGAGCCACAAGTTGTTAACATCTGCAACATTATGTGAAGTCTTAAAAAGTTTCACCATGCCAAATTTGAGAAAACTGCAGATTACCATTGATTTCAATGGGAAATTTTGGTCATCTTTGTAGTGTGATTACTCAATAATTGGCTGGTGAATGTTGCTGAAACTTTTCGAGATATCTTAAAATATTATGTTCCCAAAATGAATGGTAATAAATTTGCAAATTGTATGTTGTAGAGAAGTACCTTAAATTGTATATTGGCTTTCATATCTAATTTGCCCCTAACTTGTCGGCATTGTAAAGTTCCATTGATTGCCCTCAATGTGCAATACATTTTCGGAAAGTTGTTGTTTTTATAATTTTTGTTGTGTCATTTTGTCATGAATATTATGTTTTTGAACATAATTTGTGAGTAAGTGAAAGAATATATTTGGTGCATAATGTTGTGCGCCTCTTCAATCATGCAAATTGAAGTAATCGTGGAATTATTCTAATGACAGTAGCCCTTTACCATGTTGTGCAAAATCTAGCCGCAACAACTTCCAGAAATTATCTAACGACGCCATTTCGGTACAAACAGTATTTACCTGCAGGTATTTGAAATTGTAAGTCATAAATAGAGTTTTCAGGTGTTGATGAAATCTTTCCGTGTGATATATTAACTTGAGCTGGGATTGTGATGCAGGAAAAGAATTATGTTGCAATACGGATCTCTGTTGGGAGTGAATGATACTAGGTGTAAACTTTGTCACATCATCACTTTTATTTGTTTACATCCCTCTTGTTCACATGTAAAGATGTGTTGACATTAGAGATGATATTCCATTTTGTCAGTATATTTTAAACATCTTGTGAACATAACTATTTTAAGGCAAGAGCAAGGTCAATTTCTCGTGTGTTAGTCAATATAAAGTGTGGTTCACGTGCATGAGACTTCACCTTTATTAAGAATTGAAACCAATTTGCGTTTCCTTTGTCCTAGAATCTAAAGTATCTAAATACAGGAACTGAAGTGTAATAATTTCACAAAATAAATTGCCTTGGGATTTAAAATGTTAAATCCAGGTAATTAAAAGTTTTTCCTTTAAAGAATTAAATTGAAGTATTCCGAATGTTCCCCTTAATTGCTTTCTTTCTTTGGAGCGACAGTCAGTGTGATCCTTCTACAAAATAAAATTGATTTCGGTTCGTAATGTGAGATTTTATATCGAATTTGTGTTGATCAATTCCGAAAGACAAGAATATGATACTTTTTTTACAAAAGATTTCTGTGGTAAAAAGTGATATGAATAATTATTTACAGTTAAAACTAGAAGTCGAATTTATTTTCTCTAAATTGTACAGTTGACACTAAAATTATATTTAGATTTATTTCAAACCATCCCCAGTGTTCTAATCAATACAACTCTCTCAGGATTTTCACAAAACATTGAGTGACTTATTCCTATTCATATCATTTGGACGATTGAGCTATTGATGAATAGGAAACAAATAATACTTCTCAATAGCGAAACTACTGACTTGGACTGGTACTATTCCAAACATCACAAGAAACTCAAATTCTTTATTTGCGACTTACTAATTGTACCCTTTGTGACAGACCCCCGAGTACCTTCTCGGGTTATTTGCTCAATTTTATTTTCAATTGTAAGCAGTAACTTACGTAGCGAAAGTGTTCAAGGACAATGAGGATGCTACTACCCGTTTCACGAAACACAGTTAACAGTATCATTGCAGAACTTGCGAAAAGAATGTTGGAGAAACAAGTCCTATTTGGCAAACAAGAAGAAGTTGGTTTCATTGCGTTAATGGAGTTTATTGATATACTTCAAAGTTTAGCACTTTCAGAAGCAATGATTTGTTTGAAAGCTTGAGAAAAACACATTGTGTTCAACAGATTTATCCATCAGTATCTCCAGAGGAGGATAATGTCAAAGTTTCTGTGATTACTGACTACTTGATAAAGATGCTCTGCGGAAGACAATCGTGACTTGAATTACAATTCCACTCTCACTCCATTATCTTGGCTTTTTGACTTACAAGTAAAATATTGCCGTAGAATCTAGTTGCTCGTCTTGCATCATAAAATTTTAAATTGCCTGTGATTCCACATTTTTCTTAACTAGGAGTAAATCGGGCCCTTTCCCTTTTATGTTTAAAAGATAGTGCCTATGCTTCCTTGTTTAGAATAGATTTGATTGGTATGATAACATGTTGTGAAAGTATTAAATATTTTGCAGTTTACCTGGATCAGCACATGGAAATGAAGTTTTTTTCCAAACCTCCGTGCTGTTTTAAGGTTCCTTTACAGAGAAACTTTGCGAATATTTGAGAAATTATACATTTAAATGGATGCAGGCAGTTTATGGGCAAAATAAGAAAAACAGAATGCCAACAATCAAGTAAAACTTCCAGAAGAGGATATTTTTTGGTTAGGGGTTACCGATCAACTCTACAGGTTCTCAAAGATACGGAAAGCGATTTGTTGAATTTAACGTTTATCAACCTCAGTGGTTGGTATCAGTTTTTTTGCTACAGAATTTTGGGAAAGTGGTGATTACCTATGAATGCCATTTACCATTCTGTGAATGTAGATGAGGTGATGGTTCTACAGGCTCTAATCAAACTTGTTTGAACTTTTTGCTGTCAGGTGCTGGGATCCAAAAACCTAGCTTTGAACTGCCCTCACACCCTCGTGTCCTCACACCTTGCCCTTGTACCCTCATACCCTGTCTATATACACTTGTGCCTTGCCCTCATACCCTGTCCTCACACATTCATTCCCTGCCCTTGTGCCCTGCCCTCATGTTGCCCCCTCATACTCTGCCCGCACAACCTGGGTCATGTGGACACCTGAACTGTACATGTTCTAATTGAAGTTGAGCTCTCGCACCCTTCTACCCCCTCCCCTTGTGCCATTGGACCCTTGCACCTTCCTGCTATTGCCCTTGGACCATCCATGCGTTTGTGCCCTTACACCCACCTGATGAAACTTTCACTACCTGAAATTTGGTTGTTGTGGGAAATTTGGTCAGAATAATGTTAACTCGGGACATTTTAACCAGAATATTTTTTAGTCAGGGGAGAAAAATTTATTTTAAAATATTTATATTTTAACATTTTCAATGATATTAGTTTCAAATACGGTATTGTAAATCCATATTTAGACATGTAATATTAAATCAGGATCGACAGACCAGTGTGGAACACACGTGGCACTGATCAGAATGATTAAATTGTTAATTGAAAAAACTTTAAAATAACAGCTTTATCTATCCCTTTCAACACACCAATTACAAGTCTTGGAATTTACAAATATCGGCTGTTGCGGAAAATTAAATTTAATCAATCATAAAATTATGACAACGAGCTTTTACGACAAGAATAATTACATGATGGATGACACCACAGGGCAAATGAAATTCACAATGGTTCCCCTTCTTTAGTTTTGACTAGATTCTAACTTCTGGAATCAAAATTGAAAATATATGCCATTAACTGCAAATGTATCCTGCCAGTCTAAGTTGTATTATTTATGTTGAAAAATTAACAAATTACATGATAAAAAGTGTGGTGGAGAATCCGTCACACCTAAATTCTACACGTGTACTGACCAACTTTGCAGGTGCTCTCAGATAAGTGAATTGGGCACAGATTGCTAAGTGGATTGGTAACATAATTTATCGGAAACTAAGCGAGAACATTTCTGATTGGTCTACTCCTTACTGACTTACAGATATCAGTATACTTGAAATTCCTGTAAATTTCGTGACTAAAAATGATCGCAAAACGCATCCCATGCAATGTTGTGATTTAAGTGTATAGATTTTAAACTGTAAATAAAAGATTAATAAACTACTAAATTTTCATTCAATAATAACAAAGGTCCGATCCTCCTCATGAACAGTAAAAAAGATATTCATAATACACCACATTGCAAGGGATAACTAAGCCCATTTTCCTATTGCTATCCGGTCATTTCTGGTAATGAGAGATCCTGGGGCTCAATCTTCAAAAATGAATAGCTGCACGTGGATTAATCTTCGGTTGTGATGTTTTTGATTACACAATGGAGTTCTCCGGAATAAGTACCCGAGAGAATCAACTGAAGAACAACAATTGCGTTCAATAATAATTCAATGCATTGCGTTCGTGAGAAACCATCGAACAAGTAAATGTCTTTCCTTTGTTGCAAATGATAAAGTTTAATGCCGATATTTGGTGGTATGCCGACGATTGGTTTCAGTACCAATGACAATTTTGATAAAAGTTCATTTGGAAGTTAACAGTTACGACAGAAGCCATCCTTCTTGTGTGTAAAGTGAAAATTTTCATGACTGAAAAAGACAGAAAAAGTTGGCAGAATGCAGACAAATTCAATGAAACAAATTCAAATGTCTGCACAAGGTCCAACGTAAAAGACAGCTTGGCAAATTCCACGGTGGGATGGATTGTGCAGCAGTATGAAGTCAGCATCAATTTTTCAGCCTCATTCACACTTTCTGCAAAGAATGAATTCAAATTTAGTGAACGTAATCTACTGTATTTTCGTGGGAATTTCAATACGGTATTCTTTGGTAAAGTTAGAATGGGTAGCCTTATTTTGAAGAAAATGTCAATTTCTTTCATGAAAGTTTATCACTAGTATTTCAATTATGAATTCTAAAAAAAGTACCTTTGAGCGCAAAACTCACACAGCCAAGACACCCTTGTGCAGAATATGATGCAGAAATAAGGTAATTTGATTTCACTAAGAAAAAGAGATTTTTTCGTGATTGTATTATATTCTACACTAACGTCATGAAGAATTAGACAAATACACTGCCTTTGAAGGGAGAAATAGGTTAGTATGTTCGTGTAGAATGTACATCAGTGTCAATTTAAGATTTAAGGTGCCCAAATCTTCGGATTGCATTCATTTCCTTTGTCAAATCCAGGTTAATATGGCTTGACGGAATGAATGTTTTTATAAAAAGAAGGAAACATTAATTTCGTGCATTGTCTTCAGGAGCTGATTAGTAGCTGTTTATCATTCATGTAGGTAAATTAGAAACTTGTACTTCTCATTACATTCGGAATATGGATCCGTTGCAAAATATTGCGCTGGTTGATATTTGTTATTCCCCCTCATGGGTCGCTGGAGGAACTATTTCATAAATCGGTTTCATACACATATTGTTATTTTGATTAGCAAACGTCGGGGTGTAACTGTCTTGTAGAAACACCTGTACTAAGTTAGGGATCTGATATTCACATATTTCCAACAATGCACATAATAAAGACTTACTTCCTGTTGGAAAGTCTGTGAATATCACAGCCATCCTCAGGTACACTGCAAAATTTCAAACGTAGCTCAAACTATCTTCAATATAAAATATAACTTTGCAGTGTTACTTTTTGAGTCAGATATAAATATATTTTCTAATGGACGACCACTATAAAGCATAGTCAGAATTGACTGAAATGCTGAGGAACAGTCTGGATTTACTAAGCTTCCTGCAGGGTGAGGAGAACAAATGTTACATCAGTGTACCAACCAGTGAAACTGTTTGGAAGTGAAGTAGCATATGTTTTATTTGTGTACATCCTTTGGGTTACAAGGTAGGGAAAACAAATGATTCAGTAATAGACTTGCTTACTAGTTAAAGGGATACTATCTTACTTAACCACAAAAGGTTTCAAAATTGGCAGCCGAACAAAACTGTTATTGTTTCCTGTTCACCCACGACCCAGTTTTCTACATTTACTACTGCCATTTTTGTATTTCAGAATTGACTACTCTTATGCTCTTATTGACTGCTCTTATCTTTTGAATAAGTGGTTCTGGCCGACGTTTCCTTTAAGATGCCACATAATTTGCTTGGAAGGGGCCTTACATGTTACTCGGGCATGCAAAAGGATAATCTGCATACTCGTTATATTTGTTCAACTATCATTTGGCCTAATTGTTGCTTATGGTTTGTGAGAATTAATCTCTGATTGACATGCCAGGTCACCGCAAAATCTACTTAACCGTAGTTAGAAAGGTTCATGGTAAATGGAGATGTAACCAGAATGAAAAGGGCCAACACTTTGTATTGTTGGAAGGAAGTCGAAATGACTGGGATTTTTATACTTTCATGTTCACCAGTTTTTGGAAAGATAGTGGAAGTTAAACTGAAATCAGACATATAAGATCAGAAATAGATTGTCTAAGCCTTCTTTGCCTTGGACGTAGGTGCAGTTTTCATTTACGCTCAATATCCAGAAAATGAAACATTTGATATCATATTTAAACGTGCGTTACTTCCTCAGATTACAGATTAAATAACGGGAGGTAGGGGGATAGGTATTGGTGATCAGGAAGGACCCCATTGAAAATTAGGTACATTTTATACAGAGAAAAGCAGCGGGGTAAAAATACTGTTGTCGTGGTTGACTCTTTTAGTATTTCACTTCAGGAAGAAACAAAAAGGAAAATAATGAAACATTAAATTTGGCGGTCTTGGTGTGGGAAGCTTTCTTAGCGAAACTGTTTTTATTGTGATACATTGTGCTGAAAGTATTTGCGTCATAACAATTTCTTTGAAATCATACCTTATTAGCTGGTGTCAGTGGTTGATTTGTGACATTTAAACTGCTGAAAGTTTTCTTTTTACTTTGATGTTTCTCCTTCTTTTAAGTACTCTATCGTTATATATGTGTTTTCTTCTTTCTGCTGTGGCAAAGCAACGATTATGCGGTACATTTATGGTAGGGAAACTCACGGATGTTAGAATACGTCAACTCACACAGTCCAATTGAAATGAAGGAACTTCTGGGTTTTCTACTCAAGAATTCCCGTGGGAGTAAAATATCTTTTACCGAACTCATCACTCCACCGATATTATTCTTGTGGTATGTTTTCTTGAAGAATGTTTTCCATCTGTCAATCCCCGTGGATTAGTCTGAGCTGCTTCCTGTCTCTAATATTGAATAACACAATAGTCCTTGAAGAGAGGAAAATTAAATTTCCTGCGATTGAAGTGGATTGCATCTGCAATGTTAAACGTTATCTGTTACATGCGTATTTGCATTTTTCTTTGAGAAGCAACTTGTAAATTGAGAGATTGAGCGTGTCTACCGTTTTAATCCAGTCACACTTAATTTGATGGAAGGCAATTTTCCTACTAAGTATTTCAAAAGAACAGCACAAAAGGACTTGATTAGTTAGCACAGCCATCAATTGAGTTTTTCACGATACGCGTTTCTGTCAGATTATCTGACTGATCTAAAGTTACACAGAACAAAATAAATTTCGTCAAAATTTCCCCCAGTGGGGTTGGAACCCAGGACCTGCAGATCATCACTCTAATGCTCTACCATCTGAGCTACACAGGAATCTGTTGGGCAGTAGATTACTGAAGTGAGTCATAATAAAGTCATGCTCTATTGTCCAACATGTGAAGTGGTGCATGAAACAGACATAGCTCACTTCAGAAATCTCCTGCCCAACAGATTCCTGCCTGGCTCAGATGGTAGAGCATTAGAGTGATGATCCAGAGGTCCTGAGTTCCAACCCCACTGGGGGAAATTTTTTCATGAAATTTAATTTTGTTCTGTGTAACTTTAGATCTGACAGATAATCTGACAGAAACGCCTTATCGTGAACAACTCAAATGTCTCAAAACTGAAAATGGGTGATTGTGTTGATTGGTGCGAGGGTAAATGACAGTGTCTTGGAAATCGAAAGAAGGTCACGAAAACATACATGTCTCACTTTTGATCAGAAATAGTACTTTGCCAAGAAACTGTTTAGCCTTTGACAAATATTCGAAATTGGGAGATTTTTTTTAAAAAAACGTGTAAATGTCACTGGTCTTGTGAGATAACGTAGAGAACAAAACAACAGACAAATATCCAATAGGAAACTGAAATCCAAACAATAATCGGATTGGTATCGGAGTTCGTTTGAAGGATTTTCCAAAAATATCACAAAATCCCAAATCAAAGCTGTAAAGCCTTCTTGCTTTCTTGTTTGACCCATAAATACTTCACAATTTCGTAGATCTTCTTAGAGAGTCGCCTTCTTTGAGTGGATTGGAATTTTTCCTGATTTTTTTCGGCTCTTTAAGCTCCTCTCCACAATTTCTGTGAGCATGTAATTGGTGAAATTGTTGAAATTCTTGATATGTATGACACGAGTCATCAGGGAGGTTCCTTCGCTGATCTTTCTTCTTTAGCAATTGTATGCTGAATAACTTGTGTATTGAAAAATTGAACTGAATCTATTTGAGAAAAATCTACATTGACACCAGACATCCAAAAACAAAGTTTAGAAGCATGTTTAACGCGAATCCCGTTTTCTGTACACACTTGTCATGTGGAACTGAAAATGTTTTCGTTTTGGAAGTATAAACTGTTCCTTTGTCATTAACAGTTGCTTAACTTTGGTAATTTAGCAAAGCACTGAGAGCAGTTTTCTTTTCAAATGACACAAATATTAATTTCGAACATGGTCTTCTGGGTCTTATTAGTGGCTGTTTATCATTCATGTAGGTAAATTGGAAACTTGTTCTTCTCATTACATGCGGAAGGAGGGTCTGCCATTAGCATTTTGTTGTTATTGTGTACAATGTAATTTTCCTTTATGGGGCAATGGAGGATGAATATTCGTGGGAATAATACTGGATTGATCACATCAAACGAAATAGATAAAAACTGAGCAATAGTTGGCCTGTACAGGTGATGCCCACATTTCCTGTATTCTAAAGATGCAGACGGCGTACAACCAAGCAAAGTAATCACACGAATTTTTAAAGAACAGGAACTGGACATATTTCGATGTGACAAGAAATGCCAGTGCATCTCAGAAATAGACTTATGTTTAAATTGTGAAACTGACCTTCTTTAGAAGCTGGACCTATACCCAAAGGTAAAGAGAAAACGAATGAAACCAAGGAACATGCTTCCTGATTGTAATACCTTTGGACCTGAGCTGCCAAAACACCAGTCAACATAGAAATACTTATCACAAATAAGTCCTTTTGGACGTGAGTTCGTTAGCAATCTTTTCAATGTTAGGGTCAAATAGAAATCTGAATTTACCATTTGGACCATTTCGGAAGGCATTGTTGTTTAAAGACTAAAATTCTAATTCTAGGTGCTATTTTATTAGGATTCTCTTTTCTACGTCTGTCTTTACTCATCTTGAAAAAGGAAGTGTTTGGGATACTGATCTTTTTTTGTAAAGAAGAGAAAGGTCCAGACTCAAGTTTCAGTCATTGTCAGTAAAATATTGTAATTTCTTGTCGTAAGTTTTTTGTCGTAAGTAGATCTATTTTTTTTTTCAATTTCTGAAACTGTCTTTGTGGATCATGAGACAGCTGGAATTCTACTTACTTTGGGTACCGATCTTTGGTCAGCCATTTTGTGGTTCACTATCTTGGATACTGGCCATTAACATGAACATGGTGGTGGTGAGAACCAAAATGCAGAACTTAGACAAATAATAAAATATTGGGAACTTGGATATGTTATCCAGTGATAATGGTACGTGAGTGACCATTTTAAATTTCAACCGTTGTCAAAGATTACAGAATGGTCTTCAAGCCTGCAGCCATTGCTCCTAGAGCAAAACTTTCAATTACTGACCTCCCTTAATGTTAGGTCTATGAGCATTTTACAGTTGATGGAAGCAACTACACATGGGTTTCTTTCTGTGCAGAAATTTACAAAAACAGTATTTATGCCAAAAGATCACAATGCAAAGCAGCAAGTCACCTTGATATTTAGTTTATCACTTTTTCTCAAAGCACGTTGTTGTAAAAGGTCATTGTTCACTTAGTTGGAGTGGCACCCTTAAAACCGGAAGTTGTGGTTTTAAGTCCAATCCAACTCCTTTCACTACAAAGGCAAGGTATGATGTATGAAAATTGCCACAAGTATTGCACTCAAGTGGGGTGAATGGATGTATCCTCGCTGATGGCAAATGTGCTGTCTATTTTAAATTCATCCCAGGTTGGATGGGGTTCTCTCAGCTGGGGTTTGGAAACGTACGTTTGGATGTGGTGACAACAAAATACAAATACGTTTGTATGTGAAGAAACCGCAAAAATATGCAGATTCAAGCTCTCTTTTGGTCTTGCGTTCTTGGTTTGATATCTTTGTCCGTGCTTTAAGTTTTGTTGGGAGTACAAAAAGAGACAAATAAGCAGGTACCCTTTTAGCTAGTATGAATGCTCCACAGATTTACTTATCACGAGATTCCAGCATCCCAGATTAATTGAAGTGTTGAAACGTAATGGCTTGTAATAAGAAATGTAACTGTGTTTGATTATTCATCTGTAGGCAATTGTAGATTCTTAAAGGCAGATTGAGCAATGAAGGTGTTGCTGCATTGAGCAAGCACACTATTGCCACAGGACTCTGATAATGTTAATGGATCCATAAATAAAGCTACATGAAAGCAAACACCAATTCACTGGAAGGAACCCGGAATAAGTACTGGCCATATACCATGTAAATGGAAAATAAATCTTATGCTTAACTCCAAGAAAACTGGACGATGTTCTCCTGAAGTCCATTGTATAATGTGATAAATATTACTGAACACATACAAAGAACTCAAATGTATCAGGAGCCCGCACAGCTTCTCAGTTGAAGGGTGGACCCACAGAAAAACCCAAAAAAGCTGCAAATTAAGTCCCTTCTGGAATATCCTGGATCCGTCACTAGTTTTGCCAATAATTTCTCTAATAGTTAATAATACTGGAAGTCAACATATGGCATTTCATAAACCGCAAGACTTTCATTTTGTAACTACTGCGACATCACGACACAAGATATAATAGTAAATTAGTTTTGCGAGAAAAATTTGGTTTAGTTTGGATTTTTTGTGGGTTCGTCTCAAATGTAACGAATACTGTAATCTCTTCTTAATGTTAAAAGTTAACGTTCTGGAAGGTTTCATAATCACCCAGTATGTCGAAAGGTCCGTCAGTAGTGCAAGAAGTCTCAGACCCCACAGCCAGCTTTAACCCGTCAATTTCACACATGCTGAGCAATTCATAATGTTGTAAAGTCAACATCGGCCCTGCTAATGGGATTTATTGATATTTCGTGTTCATGAAGTTTTCTTGTGGGAAACTGAAGATTTAAAAGTTCTTTCGTAGATATAGACACAAGATTTGTTCAGATGTAAAAGACAAGCACTGCTAACATGGGGAAATGTGGAGTTGAATTCATTGAACTGAGTTTTCACGCTTCTTACCTCAAAGAACTTTGGTACATGCGTTAAGAATTTTTTAAATAAAATAATTACAGTGGATATGGCTGGACTCGGTCATCAATGTGATCACAGTAATTGCCTCCATTAACGTTTCATTCAAAATCTTCTTGTTTTGTCTATTCTGATAATCTTATTGACAACTCATTATCTTATCCTTCGCTGATGTCTGTGAAATATAAATTGTAAATATTTAAAATTTCTAAGTATGAATTCAGCTGAGCAGATCAGCGTTAAAATATATCTCATCTGATGTGGCACACCAGAGCAAGCTCTTTCTTGAAATCAGGACTGACTTTTGTTTTGATCATGTATTGCCGCGCAGCTGTTTGTACATGAGTGCATAATGTACGTTTCTCGATTCAGATTTTACATGCATTTTATCCGGACAAGAAACTGAACCATTTGGAAGGCAAATTCAACACCGACAGGCCTCGGGTAATTGTATGTGAAAACCCGAGTCGAAAACCGATAACTTGGAGAGTTGGCAATTTTTTTTTCATTTTAACTTTAAATATTGTTCTCATCCGAGTATGCGGACAAGTAATAATTTTACTCAGGTCTGTCTGTGTGTCTGTCTGTCTTGAAGTCAAGTTTTGAGTATCAAGGTTATTGGATCAAAGTCAACTATATTTTTGTCATATTTTACCAACCTTCAATATTGTATGTTTGTCATCTGAAGGTTACTCAATATCAAGGTGAAATGTTAAAAAATCAATTTATAATGGTAGGTTCAGATAACATTTTAATTTTAATTGGTTTGAAAAATACTACTTTCAATAATGGTTAATTTTCAGACACCAAAATCAGTTTGCAGAAGACATTTCTGTCATATACTTTACACAATTTGCATTCAATAATATTATTTATTTACCAGTAAATATTTGGCAGATGTTTTTGTTGGTGATAAACTTTTAGTAGATGTTAACCTTTAAATGAATTTAAACTTTTAACACAAAGTTGCAAGATCTGCCAGAATAAAGCTGAGGAAAACAACTTGACTGATTGGCTGGTCTTCAAATACCTCTTTCCTCCACTGAAAGGAAAAAACAAGAGTGCCTTTCAGATGAAGGTGTAACACATAAATCACAGAAATATTTACAATCTGTTTCAGTCCAATAAAGTCCATAGAGGTTTCTTTCCCATGATCAAGTTCATTTGAGCTAAAATCTAGTGTACTGTGTTCAAGAAATAATTTTGAACTATGATTTGAACCTAGCACATCTTGAATTAATTTGTAGATCCTGGGGGCAGATTATCCCAGAGGCTTCCTTTGACTGAACACGTACCATTATGGACAGCTTTCGGATACAACCTTTGATCTCATTTGGTCTTAGAAGATGTGATTTTCATTGACCAAAAATTATTTGAAGATGGAATCTCTTGTCATATTTGACAGATTTTTATTTATTAAAATGTTTATGCATTACTAAACTCTTAGCAAGCTCTAAACTTTTAGGAGTTAGTGAACACTGAGTAAATACTGAACATTTGGCAGCAGTGAAAATGATGACTGATCTGACAGACTGCATTATTTAACACGGTGTTAAGAATAAGATTGGGGACGGACAACTCCAGTGTTGAGCCGCGCTCCAACCCAATTGGCCTGTTAGCGTGGAATTTGAGTGTCTTAATTCAAAGAATATTCCTATTGATACATTAATTCTTTGAGGGTTGTTGGTCAATTATCCCTGAGCAAACCTTAATCACATTGACACGTCTTGTCCAGCTTAAGACTCAGTCAAATGTTTCATCAAATTTGGTTTTCAATTTAACCGATAATGTTTGCACTAAGGAGTCATCAATCTGTCGGATTTTTATCTTGTGGAGGGAGATAATTCGTCGCCAAACTGTCTTCAGTAGTTTGTTTTCGTAGTGTAAGTT
>JBCAUG010629793.1:0-14071 GCA_038406175.1 Haplosyllis leylae | reverse complement strand
CATCCCCTTCCCCTCCAAACCATCACCACCCCCTCCCCCTCCAAACAACCACCATCCCCTTCCCCTCCAAACCATCACCACCCCCTCCCACTCCATATGATTCAAATTAATCGAAGCAACAAAAGTTAAAATGCATTGTGAAGGAAACGACAAAACAATGATGACATATTGCTTTGGTATATGTACTTTATATTGTTGTTGTTTTTTTTTCATTTTAATCCAGCTAACTTTTTTCAGACTTCTGATGAGCAGAAACCTGCTGTATGAATGATCGGAGAGACCAGTGTCGATTTCTGTCCAAATATAAACGCACCTATAACAATTTTGTAAACAAAAAACAGGTTACGAAATGTGATAAATGATATTACACTCGCTTAAGTTAATATTATACTTTCTGAGGAAATAGAAATTGAAGTTGAATGTATATTTGTGTAGGTAGTTTGGAGAATTACTTATAAAACCAAAATTGAATCTCTATTTACATCCAACATTATGATGCATTAAAACTCAGTTTGCTTTGCGAGAAACGTGCGAGAACAGCAAATTCTGCAAAGCATGTTTTCACCGCCCGTGTACGTAGTACGACGGGAAGGAATGTTTTCAATTTGTTTGTTAGTCCACAAGGAGAGTGGAGGTGTTGCCCTGGACAGGACAGGGGTACCCCTTCCTTCCCCTTTCTACCCATCCCTGCCTTTGACATGAAATGGTGTCTTCCCCTTCCTCCCCTCCCCCGGACAGGACATGGTATCCTTCCCTCCTCTCCCCCTCCTCTCCATCCCGTCCCTCCCCTCCACCCCACCCCTCCCCTCCCTCCCTTTCTTGTTTGTTTTTAGTTCTTTGAACTTTGAACTGTTACACTCACTTCTTACTTTATCTTGAATTCCAGGGTAATCTATTGCAATTTCAGACGCACCACAAATTAATGGTGTCAAAATTACAACCTTGACTAAACATTCATGTGGATCTCTCATTTTCACTTTAATGCATGGTAGAAGATGGAAGATACTGGAGTTTTCCCAAAATCTATTTCAGTGAATTCAGCGAATTTAGTGAATCTTTACAAAGTCTAAAAGTGGTACAGTTAGCACTTGTGCTATCTGGACACAGTTACATTCCAAGTGATAGGACCACTTATCACACTGAATAGATACCTATCCAGAAATAATAATACCTTGCACACAGTATTCTTACCAAACATAAATATTTAGGGAATTCTTCCACTCAACTATTTGTATACCTCTAACATATTCAACACAGTTTAATGTTTAATATGTTTGTAGGCTTCTCTTGTGTTCATATTGCAATGGTTATTGGGATGATGATGTATTTATTTTCTTATTTACCTTGACACCAGCATCATTCTGCGGACCTCTCATATACTCATATTGCTCTATGTTGAGATTCAAACTAAGTCCATTGGATGATCCTGAAATAAAAGAAAACTTGTGAGTTTTTTTCTTCAAACTATAGTTCAGTTTTGCTGGCCGCCAAGAGGTCAGTAGATTTCACACCAGAGGTGCATCTGAGAAATCAATTGCATCCCGGCGACAAAGTACACAAGTGAAGGATCCATCCTTGCCTTGAAACCCCGGGAAGGCATCACAGAAGTTCAAAACAGGGGTATCAGCGGCCTCACAAAAAGGATCCGTCCTTTGTTGAATTTTGTAATTATCAAGACTCACCTGAATCAGAGACTTTAGAGGCTGGACTGTCAGAATTAAAGGTGTAGCAAACTCCTAGCTCAGTGAGTGTTGTTTGAAAATCGGCAGAAATGTTACAGGGTTTTCCTTTCCAGGTGCAGCTGAAAATGTAAAGATAATTAAACCAGATATTTGTGGTAGCAGACATGGTGCTATTCCACACAGATCCTAAGTCAAAAATACTGATTCACTCCAGTCATTAAGTGACACTAACAATTAAACAGTTGGCCAATAAATTTCTATCTATCAGTATTGTCTTCTGTACCTGTGATCCTCCTTTTGATGAGCTGTGAACTTGACAAATTTAGTTGCATCGGCATCCAGAGTGTAGTTGTGCGTGTATAATGCTGACAAAAACTAAAAACACGTTTAAGACTTATTTGCCATGTAAGTATCAATGTCAGGGGTGTCTGGAATGGCCTTCAGAACTAACCCTACCGTTGTCAGGGGTGTGCTCGTTTTCAGCATTTTTTCTTCAATCCGTGCAACAGGTGTAAAGGTGCTCGTTTGTTCCCACCATGCAAACACATAGGTGACAAGTTCTGCACGGTTTGGTAGAATTTGCATGCCTATTTTTGGATCTTGCACGGTTTGATAAAAAATTCCCGAAAACGAGCACACCTGCGCACATCAGCTGCGGTGGTACTGTACCTGATAGATTTCATGTTATTTAACCAATTATATTTTTAGAATTGCATCATAAAAGTAAATTGCACCCAGGTATTTCTATCACTGATGAAAGGCAGTAATTCATTGATTGGCAAATCAACAAATTATACTAAACAACACTCAAAATAACTTACCACTTTTGTTGTTTGAATAAACAGTGTCAATAAACTCATACAATTTCCAATCCACAGCTGATGTTATTCTGAAAGGATGGTAAGCACCAAGTAAGCATCAAAAACACGATTATGTCTAAGACAAGCAAGCCAACACTAGACCTGCGTGTCCAAGAATCGATAGAGCATGACTGTGTGAGGATCTAATCTCCATTTAGGGAAAACTCGAATAATGGTATGGTTATCTTTTTGGTAACAATTATATTACCAATGGTGGTAATTTTCGAAGTACGTTTTTATTACTACCTTTCGATAGGGTCTATTGGAACTCACCACAGTGAATAGCTACCAAGCATGATATAGAAATGAAAATTTGTTTTTACCGTTAGATCTTGGGATGTATCTGTTATCAGATATCGAGTGTGTCTGGCAACCGTACTACCTTTGAATTTTATGTTCATTCACTGCATTCAACGAATACCATTTAGGGATTAATTAACAGAACAAAAGATTCAGTAATTTGCGGCCGAGAAAGTTATTTTTGTCATATTGATATTGTTTAAGAATTGTTGTGCAATAATCTTTTCACAACATCTTCAATCACTAGTTTTTTCATAAAAATGTAGCGAAAAGAAAAGTTCACGGACCTGAAGTTGTTTTGGTTACATATCGTGACGCTCGGGAAATCTATTTCCTTCACGTATTTCACTTTCACCGCAACATTCGTTTTATATTCAAAGAAAACAGCGACTCTGGTTCCAACCTGAGTAATAAATAGTACGACGGCAGCCACCACAACTCCCAACCACAAGAACCTGATTTATAATTAAATACAATCTAATCAATTGGGTTTTTCGTTTTCAACACAAATGTGACATTTCTGTACAAAATTGACATCGAGGGTTTTAAATGAGCTTTCCCTTAATGGTGGTTAGTTTATTTAACAAATTTGTTAAATTAGTAGAATGAAATTAAAACTAGTGGTAGTAATCAATCCATATGGGCAATGGTGAATTTACTATGGGTAGTAATTCAACATTTACTGTGGCTAGCAATTTAACATTTAACAAATTAATTCAACATGGATGCTAAATGACTAGCCATCGTGAATGCTAAATTACTTGCCAAAGTAAATTCACCATTGCTAATTTGGATTAATTACTCCCACTAGTTTGAATTGTATTTTGCTAATTTAACAAATTTGTGAAATGAACTAAACTATTATTAAAAGAAAACTCAAAAAAGTTTCAACAAAAATAAAATTGCCTCCAGTGGGATTTGAACCCACTCAGCCAATCTGTCAGTCCATGGCAGTCTCAGATTTTCAAACCCTTATAAAGTCATGCTCTATTGATTCTGGAAATGATCCAACTTCAGTTTAAGGATTTTGTGTTCAACAAGTTTCTCTGTGGCTGAGTGGGTAAGGCAGTTAGGAATCCAAGTGATGGCTGCAGTTCAAATCCCACTGGAAGCAATTTTATTTTTGTTGAAACTTTTTAAAACCCTCGATGTCAATTTTGTACAGAAATGTCACATTTGTATTGAAAACGAAAAACCATAATGAATGTATGGTATCCGAATGTATTAATTGCCTGCAAAAGGGAAAACTGTTGTAAATAAGGTCCTACACACCACATGACACAAAACA
This sequence comes from Haplosyllis leylae, assembly GCA_038406175.1. Taxonomy (NCBI): domain Eukaryota; kingdom Metazoa; phylum Annelida; class Polychaeta; order Phyllodocida; family Syllidae; genus Haplosyllis; species Haplosyllis leylae. The sequence goes on along the minus strand of JBCAUG010629793.1, from coordinate 9,941 downwards.
GTTCAAAAACAAGAAAGCATTCATATTTGGATAATACTTTAACATGTAAATGTGTAGGGGAAGTTGGCACTGAGGTGGAGTGTTGCTTCTGAATTCAATCCCTCTAAATCCTGTCCTTTCTGCAAACACCTTGTTGACTGCAGCCTGTTAATTGGTTCTGTGTCACAAAAATATGCTGCGACAGAAGTACAGATTTAAGCTGGATTACTATTCAGAACAGCATGCGAAATCATATGTGCAAAGCAATACCGATTAGTCTAATTGTCCTTTTTGCCTTTCGTTTCCTTGGTCCCAAATCAAATTGTCTTCCTGTTTGGTCATGACATGAAAAAAAGTTACCTAGACTTGGCCTGAGGGTGTGCAGAGTCTAAGTGACAGCTTACTTAACCTGGTCAGGTTTAAAGCGGACGTTATTGGCTTTTTCTTTGCTTTTGTTTGTGTGTCGATTTCTTTATAGCCACTCATTACTGGCCAAAGTGGGGTTCGTCTTTCCAAGGATGCATTAAGGTACACAATACTTTACATGAGAATACAACAGAAAAAATACATGAACAGGAGAATTAAATGCCTCTTCACGTTAAATTTCTCGACAAAATGTTACGGAATATCTCATATGAGAACACAACAGAAGAAATACATGAGAACACAACAGAAGAAATACATGACAACACAACAGAAGATTAAATGCCTCCTCACGTTCTTTTCCGTTTGACAAAACACTTTGCACTAAGAGCTTCTTAGTACAAAAACAGATATGAGAAACCCTCACTGATTTTATGTTCAGTTTGATGTAAAAACAAACTAGGCCCTCGATTTCTTTGTGATTGTGCATAAATTTCGTTCGCTTAAAAAATAAATAAATCAGAAGGAATTAACCTGCAGATTCAGACTTTGCAGTGACTAGATTTGCAATGTTTACATTTAACTGAGCATGCATAGAGGCTACTTCCTGTTCTCTGAACACTATGTATGAATTTTTTCCAGCTGTTTTATTGTTCAAATATGCATGTTACAAAGAGAGAAATGGACAAGGGGTGAGTTACTTTTAGCCAAATGTGTGCAGAATGCTGTGTTAACATCTACAAGCTGCTAGTCAGATATTCTGGCCAAACTGCAAGTAATCACTAAGACAACATGACAGGATGTCATGCCCCAAGACTATTTGAATTTTCCTGCTTCTATCTCTAAAATTTTTACAAAACTTACATGGTACACTTAGTCTCAGATGGTATTAGTACTGGCTTGTTGAGACAGAATTTTGAAATTCAGTCTCCTTTCATGTTTTCCATAAGTGGGTCATCTAATCACTTATTGTCCAGGTGACATACATACAGCTGACTATGAGGATTGCCCACTTACAAATGTCAACATTGAAAGAGATCAGTACACAGGGTTCCACTTTCAGTCACTTAAGTTTAAAATCATGGTATTTGTTTCAAGCTACAAAAATGACATGACATGATACTGTGAAGTGTCAAAGCAAAGCAAAGTTACATAATAATTATCAGCATCTCTGTTCAGGTTCAGACCAGAACAGACCACACAGACACAGACTTCTCTGATGACATCAAAGGGTGCTAGTCAAGCGAGATGTTCATTTTTTGCACATTTACTCCAGGTGTCAACAGAGCATGAATTCGAAATTAGTTTGACCTAGAAATTATTGGAGTATCTGGTCACTTAAATGGGTCATTTCAGGGGTTGAAATATTTTAATTGATCTAACTTAAAGTCAGAAATCAGAGAATTTTCCCACAAACTTGTCACTTTCTTTTTGAACATAACACAGGCAGCTCCTGTGTCTCAAGCTGAACTGAGATGATAGTAAGATTCACTTTCACAGCAAATATTTCAAATTGATTTAAGAATACAACAGTTTAGACAGCAGGGTCAACAGATTGTTAAGAAAGGAATTGCCTTGGAGGGTATGCCTCTTTGTAGTAATTGTATGCCTGTTTGGGTGACTGTCCCACAAGATGACCAACAACATGTTCAAGTAAAAGGTTGACCTACACTAGGGGTGTCGAGTTTTTGTTACAAGTCTCTATGCTGAGTGGTAGAGTTATAGCAGCAATTTATGTAGCTTTTGGTCATGGCTGCCATCCTGGATAGCCATCAACATGTTGAAGTTGTAGATTGACTCAAATTTTGTGATGTCTGGGTATTGTTGCAAATCTCAATTTTGAAAATTGGAGTCACAGTAGCCATTTTATTTTACTTTTGTCAATGACTGACATCCAAGATGGATAAAAATATAACCACTGATCAAAGACGGCCAACCCAAGTCTCTGGTCCCAGGTCTCTTCTGGGGGATATCCAAGTCTCTGGTGTCAGGTCCCTTCGCGGGGAGGGGGGACCCTGGCCAGGACTGCAGTACCCCCATCACCTGGCCAGGACAGGGGTACCCCCATACCAAACACCCCACAGCTAAGACCAGGACAGGGGTACCCCTTGCCAGACTGCAGTACCCCCCCTCCCCCGGTTATGCAGTGGGTGTTATGCCTCTTGTGGTTTCCCGTAGGAGGACTTTCTTGCTTGAAAATATATTTTTCATCTTGTGGGGGGAAGTCCCAAAATTTCGGCCAAAACCCTCTGTAAATTTACATGGCAACTCTCTGCGATTCACCAAAAAGAATTTCTCACAGATGCCCTCTGGAGTATGCCATAATTTTTCTGGCATTTACAAAAATCGTATTTGGCCGTTCCTCCGTTGGCAACACTGCACAGACCATTTATGTATAATGCACAGGTTGCAGAAAGACACAGTTCATCATTCAGTAATGAAATATTTCGGCTATTGAAACTGAGCACATTCTACACCAGAAGCTTTCACTGAGTTTCCTTCACAGAAACATAAAAGTTTGACCTCTGGTCAGGGCTTATTGCTTTTTCAGAATATATGACAAATTAGCCTTAAAATTCCTTTGCCAGTTTATTTGTAAAATGGAAACAAAAGTTTCTGAACTTCGGCCTGTTACAATTTAAGCAATCAGTGAGGTGAAGACAATAATGTGCTTAAGGTAATGATATTTTCTAAGTTCGACTGATCAATTATGCTCAATTTATGGCAACCGGTTTTAGAACTCTCAATTTTCCCATTTGATCTACCGAACAGAAAGATGTGGTTTGTGGTGTCCAACATTTCCCTCAAACTAGACCAAGATTTATGAATTATTCTCTTAAAATTTTGGGTCATTGCGTTAACATAAAAAACTTCACAGAAACATTGAACAAGCGTATCCTTTGACAAATGACATTGTCTTAACCCTGAGTCAATCTGTCTGCTAAAGCCATTGCACACAGAACAGAACTTGTTTCGAAAATCAAGGGTCAAAATCCAGAATAAGTTAATTTGACAAACAGTAGTGAGCAGCTAATTCCTTAACTGATAAGGAAGAAGTTTATACAATTAGCATGGTCCGCAGACATTTTTGTCAAATACAGTTTGTATCTCCAAATTAACACAAATATCATTATCGCAAGAACAAAATTTTCTCCCAAGTTCCTAGCAGTGTCGAACTTTCACAAGCCACCACTTCAAATTTCATGTTTTAAGATGTCTTTTCAATTGGTTTACTGTTTGTACATTATGAAAATTTGAAGCATTTGTCATGAACCAATATCATGATATTAAATTTTTCGGGATCGACTTTAAAATTTAGTAAATGAATAGCGGAATTTGAGAAATGATAACAAATGTTATTGCAGGAATGCAACTCCCAGTAGTGACAGGGGTAGGTGAGCAGAGTATGGAAAGGAGACTTGTAACCACAACTAGGGGGTGGGGGATGTGCATGTGCAAGATGTGATGTCTCTCCTCTCATTGATTTACAACAATCAGGATACTATGGATCAGGAGAGCACCCTATCAGAACACAAATTCTGCCTCTGAGCCTTTTTCTTCACCTTGCACCAGCGTTTCATTCTTAATGTCACTCCCAATTGGCAAAAAAGGTTATCCGTCTCATTTCTTTCAAGCCAAACAGCGAAAGGTCGACATCAAACTCTTTCATAAACCGATCTGTAGTAAGGGACGATAGACATGATTGGCTCATTTTGGCGGGCAACAACCAAAGAATTACATTAATCCCAATAAAACACTAGTGTCAGGTGTAAAAAAAAGACTGATTGGCGGTATCATGACTAGCAATCATCACCAAATATGGCTGCCCAGTTAGCCAATGACCTGTGTTGTACCAAGCATTGTTTAGGTGTTAAGGAGCAAAATAGCATTGTGAATTAGTATCCGTGCAAACGATTGGACAGCCGAAAGTACAATCATTTCTAGTAATGATGTGTACTGATGCTAGAACCCTTATCCATACCTGTAATATCCTAATTGCTGCATCCTGACAAGGGGGTGACATCACGCCTTCGACATGTGTGTCCCCTTCAGGCTTATATCCCCAGTTCCCTAGTTGTGGTCCCAAATTCTCCTTTCTGCTAGTAGTAACAAGAGTTATGCAAAGAAAAAATCTATGAATTTGAACAAAAAGCGCTCACACACACGCATTAACCGTGCAGATCTTTACATTTCCTCTAGTAACAATTAGATCTAGATCATCCAGAAATGGATCGCACAGTTTAAGGTTGAAATTAATAAACCTAAATGTCAATTATCATGATCGACTGTTCCTCGCTGGCGAGAACTTCATTGTAGCACATTTACTGTTGTGCTCGATTAGACGCATTGTGCAGCTTAAGTTGAGGACACATTCTCTCTTGTTGCTATTTTGTTTGCTGTGCCACGTCCAGTGACAAAAATAGTTATTTTCTCTGAGTTGTATTCTGAATCCCTATCACAGGGATCACACGATTTTCTGTGGCACCGGTCTCTCACCAAAGAAGACCGAACAAATCTTTCAACAACGAACCTGATTAAATGATGCGAAGAGTGTTGTGTTTCCTGTGCATGCTTATGAAATTGTACATCACTTTCTGAGATTGTATTTTCTCTATTTTGCTCATGCTGATCATGCTGAGACATTAATTTGCCATGAGATATCACCACAAAGTAAGCGTAACTGATCTTTTACTCTTTGCAGCAACAATTTCTTATTGTTTAAGAATGTCTTTTTTGTTTCTTGTGTCAATACATGATGGTAAGGAATTAATTTCATTGTTATGAGATGAGAGACTCTTTCCGTATTCATCTTTTAATGATGCTGCTATGTAGGTGCTTAATAAGTATTGATTGCCATCAAGTAAGTAAATAGCTTTAGAATGTCATTGTTGAGCAACAAGAGAAGTCTACACTTTAGTTGCTTTGTACCTTGGTTCTCGTTCATCTTCCTTAGAATCAAAAGAATATTTTTTGTATCATAATTTGTATATTTGTGCAAAAATTCATAAAGTTGACTCAGGGATGCATTAGATATTTATAAATTTCCAGCACAGCACATTGTGGAGACCAACTTCCTGTTTGAAAATCTGTGAATATCATCCATCCTTAATTGAAAAATTCCCGCGTAGGTCGGATCAACCCTTATATGAAATATAATTGTGCAATATTATTTTTGGGACAAATGCCTTCTTATATTTTTATGCGCCAAAATCTGTTTTATCATAAATAACCGGTAAAAGGTTGAATGTATTTTCTAATCTCCTCAAAATCACATGTACTTTCTGGTCTTTACTCAAGGTGCAGACGTAAAATTCTACCGTTGATACAGACATATCACTGCGACAAAGCAATTATGGAAATTTAATTGAAACACACTTTTAGCATGCTCCAGTAGCTGTGAATTATCACTTAGATCAGTATAAGGTTTATAAAAAAAAACTATTTATTTCTGGACCCCACTGAAAATACACAGTATCAATCCTTGAGATTCAAAGACAAAAATGTGTGGTAAGGGAGACTGCCTCCGTTTTATTGCTGGTTCAGCAATGAATTGGTCTCACTTAATATCCAGAAATTCCGCAAAAACAAAAGTGCCAGAGGAGTGCATATCCCGAGGACAAACAGTGCGGAAACTTCAATGACCAATTGGTATTTAAGACGTAAATAAATTTAAGTAAGGAAGCCATGTGGTGGAGTTAACAGCCAATGTAATTGCGTAATGGCCATCGGTCTCTGACATGATAGTTTAGTGTAATGTCAGCGGACGGGAAGTGAGGTCCTCAGGTACAAAGTCGTTTCACTTTGCTAATAGGGGAAAACACTTCTAACTTGATGGCAAAACAGTTTGAATTGTTCTGTGAATTTCAATGTGGAAAGTAGCATAGATTGTCTCGTCTTATTCAGAGTATTAATTTCTTTACTAACTAAACACAGAATACAAATCAATTACAACTCAATTCAGATGGAGATGATAACCAAGTGATTGACAAAATCTTCTGACCTTATGACCGTTAATTAGGATATCGGTAGGAAAATGGCACTTGAGTTTTTTGTACTATTTAAACTTTAACACAAATATAATAGCTAATATTTGGTAATGAAAAAATTTAGCCATATTGTTGCATCTGGTACCGGTACAGTTTACTGTTGGATGTTTGGCCAATTATTAAATATTCCACTTGAAATATTCAATAATGTGTATTAGATTACAAACAACAGATTGGTGTGATATCATCGTTTTCTAAGGTTAAGGGACCACTTGCACTTGACGACAACGACGTGAACATTTTATATCATCAGAAATGGGTTGCATAGTTACCAATGTTACTGCTCACACTTGTTGACAATGACAAAATTATGCATTGTCATTGTTGTCAATAGAACCCATTTCTAAAATTCTGTCAATTAGTCATAACGTCATCTTCAAACTTTTATCGTAAAAATCACCATGAGTTTCATCACAAGTGGACAGGTTCCCTCATGAACATTTAAGAATCGAGTTTCAAGGAGCCTCAAAGGAAAAACAAATCAAGAAACTTTCAAAACAAAGGTTTCCTTTGTTTTGGTGTTTTAGACAAAGCCAGTGAAACTAATATTCTAATTTAGGTAGAGTTATGTCCGTGATTACCTATTGGCTTATTCTCTTGGTGAATTTTAGGTGTATTGCTTCCTAAAACATATACAAATTGACTTTTAAAAATCAAAATTACAATGGATTTTCATTATTTTAAGAGGTTTTACTTTTAATTTCTTCATTGCAGATAGCTTCCCAGTCCACAGTCAATTTACTATCACTAGCCATGTGGGTGTACATCAACGGACTGCACCCTCACGAGAACCGCAGACCTATGCATCTGAGCCGCAGACAGGCCATCGACTTCGTTATCTTCTCCTGGATCATGCCCGTGTTTCTCATGCTGAACCTGGTGCTTATTGAGTGTGGAACCGATAAATGTTTCGCAACGTTACTCTCCACATGGCTCGGCGTCAACTTCGGGATGTTATTTCTTGCGAGCGCCTTGCTTGTCGTTCGGTTAGTGAACCCGAGAAGGACAACCATATGGGTGAGGTGGACAGCTCCCGATGGAGGTAACCGCGGCCATGCCTCCACCCATCCCGGGAAGCATCTCACTCGAGGCCGCGGCTCCTCCATATCACTTCTATGCATGCAGACTGTTGCCTTGATTACCACGTTTCCATGGGCAATCAACACGTTACTATGGAGATGTCAGTTCATACACGTTGACGAAGATGTTTTCTTTGAAGTGGACCTATCATGGCAGATATTACCCTATGCGTTGTATTTGTTGACTCCTGGCCTGTTGTCCATAGGTTTTCCAGAGATCCGAATAGCACTGCCATGCCACAAAGCCATACCAATGTCAGCCTTTAGATATGAACTGAAACACATAGTGGAGGATCCAAGCATGCCTCCATCCAGAGAAAGCTTCGATGAATCAACATGTGAAATGGAATGAATCATGGATGCTGAAATCATGAGATTATTTGGAAAAAAACTTCAATGAATAAAATTGTATCTTCGCCAAGACACTTGGAAGCTCAATCAATATCTCGAAGAAAACAGAGAGGCTCCTGCTGCATGGGGAGAAAGTTTACACGCACCTGCTTCCGAATTAACAACGATTTTATCCTCAGAACTATTGTATCAAAGTTTGACAATTATAATGGACGACACGTCCTGTTGATGCAACCGAGGAGATGCTACTCCTGATAATTTCTTTTATTTTACAGGCAAATTACAGGCGAAAACCAGAACTTTCCCAGAATGCGAAAAGAACCAGTTAATGGTTCAACAAAAGTTGATATTCTTTCAGAAGTGCCAGTGACTCATGAATAATTGCAAGCTGGTCCCAAATAAAAAAACTGCGACAGATGGTATCAATTTGTTTGTTAACAGAGAGACTCAGTTTTTGGATCATGTATCATTCAAAACAAGAAAAAAACATCGAAAAGAATTCTACTTCACGATATTTTGAATACTTAAAAACTGCACACATATCTGTATTTGCGATTGTAAAGAACGTTGTATCAATAAAAACGTGGAACATTTTTGGTGGAACATTTTGTTTTGATATGACGCATTAAATCAGAACATAACTGTCATAGTCAGATTCAGGATCGCACCAAGCAAACCCGTATCATCATGTTTAAGCACCAGGCAACCATAAACCTGAGCAAGCATTATGACCAAAATGGACATTGGTCACACCAGAGTGACCCACCCACTGAGCACCTTCTACTAGGGCACACCACACTCTGTGATACTTGTTACTTAAGCACTTGTTAACCCGTATTTAGGATGATTATGTATTGAACCACTGACATGTAACACAACCAGAAGTACTACAAAAAACACACCAAATGTAGAGACAACTCAACCAGGATCAGTATTGTCATCTATGTAGATCTATGCCACCAATATGATCATGCTCGTTAGATATTGGTATGTCAATTGAGTATGGTCACCACCTTGAGTAACCCGTGCCGACAGACGTATCAATAACCGACTCGTGAATAAGCTGTATTGAACCAATCGTGTTCTTATTTTTCAAAAATTAATTTCGTTTAATTAGATCTAGATTAATTTGACGCAAATAAATTCTGACTGAAGTAGTGTTGGATCCAGGACTTCCTGCTCAATCCTAACCGATCTTACCATTACTCTAGAGTCACTCTAGCTTTGAACAGTTTTAAATTGCCCCTCGTTCACCCACCTCTGGTTACATCGAATTCGTCTCTAGGAAAAGCTTTTCATTTTGACCTATTTGCATTGTAATGAGTTCTTCACCAACACATAATGTTGGCAATGGTGGCATCGCATGTTTTTTATGCTATGGAAATAGCTGACTTATCAGTCCAGTGTTCATTCAGTCATATAACATTCAAAATTATCTGTAAACTGGCCCTAGTTCATACATCATGAATCTTTATAATTAACTAGATGCAATGGTTTCAAAAGTTACAAATGCACAGGCAAAGACTGAATATCTGATTGGAAGAGCATTAAACTGAAAAAGCAGACACTGATGCATCAAATCCTACTTCAAGTATATAGCATTTTTGTTTTTTGTTATCACTTTGATGCCAATACTGCCAGCAGCGCCATCTACGTATGTTTCATAAAACCTCATTTCACTCTATTAGTGTGTGATTGATTTCTTAAATGATACGTTTATTGTCTGTATGCACCATACGTGTATAAAATAAGCCACGCGTACTTATTTTAAGCAAGAGCAGACATTTTCAAGAAAGTACTTGTGAAGCCAAAAAAGAGTTGATTTTTATTTCGCAACGAAGGGACCAATTCTTTCGTGTTTGTGATGACAAAGCCCACAATTCCAATCGACGAGCGCAAAAATATGTGCAGAAACAACTCATGACGGATCTGGGATTTCTTATATACCACTCGGGTTTTTCACAATACACGTTTCTGTCAGATTATCTGACAGATCTTCATACAGAGGAAGAGCAAAAAAAAATTCATCTAAAATTGCCCCAGTGGGGTTGGCTGCACCTTCTGCTGGTATTTGGGGTATAGTGGACTTTGCTTCTTTGGGTAGTACTTCTCTTTTCTGACA